>PVIH01006573.1:92792-109536 GCA_004025045.1 Sigmodon hispidus
TTTTTTTTTTTTTTTTTTTTTTTTTTTTTTTTTTTTTTTTTTTTTTTTTTTTTTTTTTTTGGTAGCTTCTGTGTATTTCCTTTCTTTGGGCTGTTCTTCAGTGGGATTATCAGTTGTTTGTGGTTTCATGGTTTCTGGGTTCCTTAGGTTGGAATTTTCCCTCTAGTGCTTTCTGCATTGATGGATTTTTGGATAGGTATTGTTTCAATCTGTCTTTGTTATGAAATATCTTCCTTACTCCACATATAGTGATTGATAGTTTTGCTAGGTATAGTAGTCTGGGTTGGCAGCCATGCTCATTTAGTGCCTTCATAACTTTTGACCAGGACTTTCTTGCTTTCATTGTTTTCATTGAATAGTCTTGTGTTATTCTGATGGGTCTGTCTTTATAGGTAAGTTGGCCTTTTTTCTTAGCTCTTAATATTTTTTTTTTATTTTTTCTGTATGTTTTGTGGCTTGATTGTTTATATGGCAAGCAGACATTTTTTTGGGGGGGTATAATCTATTTGGTGTTCTGTAAGCTTCTTGTATCATTACAGGCATTTCTTTAGGTAGGAAAGTTTTCTTTTGTGACTTTATTGAGTACATTATCTGTGCCTTTGATCTGGTATTCTTCTCCTTCTATTCCAATTATTTTAATTTTGGGGTTTCTTATGGTATGTTAGATTTCCTAGACATTTTGTGTTATGACTTTTTTTTTGTTTTAGTGTTTTTTTTTTAACTTACATAGCTATTTCCACTATTGAATCTTCCACTCCAGAGATTCTGTCTTCAATCTCTTGGATTGTGTTGGTTATGCTTGACTCTGTATTTCTGATATGTTTCTCCAGGTTTTCTATTACTAGCTGTGCCTCAGTTTGTGTTTTCTTTTTTGCTTCTATTTTAATTTTTAATTTCTGGAATGTTTATTTCACCTGTTTTCTTTTTCTTGGTTTTCTTTGTTTTTGTTCATATATTTGTTAATCTCTTACAATTTTTTGTTTGTATTTTCTTTTATTTCTTTAGAGGAGTTTTTTTATATTCTCTTTTAAAGCTTCTATCACCTTCATAAAGTTGTTTTTAAGGTCATTTCTTTTCTTTTTCTCTTCATTGTTATGCTCTGGTATTAATTCTGTAGAACAACATGCCACTTCTATTAGTATATGTATATCATTATATTAGTATATGAGTTCTTGCACTGGCATCTGCCCATTGCTTCCCTGGTTGACTTTCAGTCAGCTCTTGGTTAGTTCTTACTCAGTTGTGGGCCAGGGAGGGGGGAAGCTTTGTGACTTTAATAATAGTAGGAGTTTTTCTTTGTTGGCTCTTAGTTGGCTGTGAACCAAGGAACTGTATGTCTCCCATTGTTGCAAGGTTTGTTCTTAGTCAGCTCCTAGTTGGTTCTTAGTCAGCTATGTAATTGGAAGACTTTGGGATCTCCAGTTGACTGAGTGTGATGACAGAGATTACAGTTTGTGCAGGGTTTGGTCCGTGGGATGTCCTGCTTGCTGTGTTCCACCTGAAGCTGGGCTTGGGGATGCTCTCCCAGTTTTTCTTGGTTTCTTGGTCAGCTCTTGATCAGCTCTTGGTAAGCTGTGTATCAGGAGGCCCGAGTGGTCCAGTTTCCAGAGTCTGAAGAAACAGATTGTAGTTTGGACTTGGTTTGGCCCATAAGTTGCCCCTACAAGTTGTGTATTGCTGGAAATTGGGCTTGGGGACTGCTCTCAGAGATTTCTTTGGTTTAGGGGGAGCTGAATGTGGTTTGGTCATTGGGGGATGTATCCCTGGGCCAGATTTCAGATAGCAACAAGATTTCTGCTTGTCCTGAAGGACTGATACAACTCACTTCTGGATGAGATGTGTCTCCAGAGGCTCAAGTGGTCAAGTTGTCCTAAACTTACTTTATTAACATAAAATAAGAGGTTTCCATATGTGCTCTTCATATTCCATTTTAATAAATTCTTTTCCTACCCTGGCACCTGTTCATTCATTAACACACTGTATTCTTTTGATTCAGTATTATTTTCTTCTTCTTCTTTCCATTGTATTTGTATTTCCAATATTCTAACATACAGATTATTTTCCAACTCTAGCAAAATATAATATAAAAATTTCAGAACAACAAAAATAACTATAAAATGTAGAAATTAGTTTAGTGCATGCTCAGAAAAAAAGACAAAGACAAAAACAAAACACCAAGTGCTCTTTCTCAGATGCTATGCTCTAAATATTAAATGTGTGTTTGAGTCCACGGTAAATATGAAAACAGTCCAGAACATTAGAAAATGGCCATGATATGATGTTCTGCTTTGCTACTAGCTGTGAACCAGTGGATGCTCTGATTTAATATAGTGTATTTCTCATATGTTTCTTTCCACTACAGAAAATCTTCATTATAATTTAATAGATTATTTGCAACAGCATGAGATTTCTAATTTCTTCTGCTTCAAGAATTGTGTAACTTGTTTTTAGAAGAACAAGTGGACTCTAAACAAACAAACAAACAAAGAAAAATGCAAAGCATTCCCAAGCTGCAAACTACAACCACTGAACAGCTTGGGATCAGAAACACCCTGGACTGACTCCTTGGATCCCACTCCCTCTAGAGGAACACCTGACTCAGTCTTAAAGTTTCAGGGAGAAAACAGGATCTGCCAGGAGTGAAGGCTGAACTAAGCAATATTGGGACAGTGGGACTGCCTGCTGCCGGCCCAGGGTGTGGCTAGGGAGTTGTGGAGAAGAGAGAATGACTTGATGTGGTGGGAGGGGGAAGGGACCTTGAATAAGGATATACAAGGATAGAAAGTGTGATTTCTTTGTTCATAATCATAAGATAAAATAAAATAAAAAGAAATGCTGTATTCTGAACAATACGAAAGAAAAAAAAAAAAGATCATATGATAAAACCAGCAAATATCTTTGGATAGTGGGACTTTTATGGCCATCTACCCACCACAGAAAATGTTTGTGCTGAGAATTGTCTGAAATATCAAGTTTAAATTTAATTAATTTCTTTCTCCCACAGTCTAGTGATTGCAACACAGGCCCCAGAGGAAGATTTCAACCTAGAAAACCATAGCCTTATTCTCTTCGCTCTCCCATTGGTTCAGTACCTGGAAAGTTTGAGTACTTTCCTTCCTTGAGTATAGCATTTAACATAAGTCCCATTAACCAGATTCCTCCATCAGAAATAGCAATACAACCTATTAATTTTAATATAGTTTTACATCCCATGCATAGTCTTTAATAATCCAGACTTCCAGTTAATTCACCTCCCACTCCACCATTCCCTGAGTGCAAAAGTAGTGCCAATATCTCCATAACTGCTGCTGCTGCTTTAAATTCCATTGATAAATTAACCAAGCTTGTGTAAAAGATTAAGTTCCCTTTGGTAGTCAGGATGAGATGTTCTAAAGCACTGTGAAAATTTGGAATGAACGATCTTGAAAGGCTTAAGAAATAAACTCTTTCCAAGAATTATACAAAATGATAATAAAGAGCTGAGCAGCATTACAAAGCATCACAGTGTAATGCCATCTATTGTGTTCCCTGAAAAAGAGTAATCCTTTAAGAAACACAATGTTAAATAAAGAGGCAAAGTGGACATTGATGGAGGTGAAGTATAATCATAAAGATAGACTAATAGATAAGATGTCCACAGTAGTGTCACCTGTCAAATAATTACAGGTCAAAGAACATGTTACCATATACTAAATGTATTCCTTCTCACCCCACATTCTTGAAAATTCATGGGTCTGTGTCATCATTATATTTGACCCCAGGTGAATTCTGCATCTATTAACATAACCAAACTTAAATGGAAATTACACAATTATATATATTTTATGTGTACTGAACATGTTCCTTTCTGATATTGTTCCTTTTTTTTTCTTTTCCTTCTTTATTTTGTATTTAACAAAAAAACAGTAACATGAATTTAAAATGAGGAAAAGTTAACAATAACTATGAACAGGATAAGAATCATAAGCATGGCTTATCAAGGGTGGTAATGCAAATAAGATTGCTACACATATATTTACTATGTGTTCAGCTTTTCCTCTGAATTTTTTTTTCCCATCCCTGTATATCCTCATTCAAGGTCCCTTCCCCCTCCCACCACATCTTGACATTTCTCTTCTCTGCAACTCCCCATCCCTTCGCTGGGCAGGGATGTCTGATATTGTTCCTTTAAAAACACATGCTAAATATATTCACATAGCATTCATAATATCATGTGGATTATAATGAATCTGGAAGTGATTTGATACAGAAAAATCTGCATTAGTTAATGCAAACCATACGTGATTATTAATAGGGTACACATACATCCACTTATTAGGGCATGCACAAAGGCCCCAAATCTACTTCCCGAAGGTTATCAGGAGATGATTATACTATAATCATACTTTTACCATCATCCTTCAACTGTAAAAAAGAAACATCTAAGAAAATCAAAATTAGATTGGAAGCATATATTAAAATATTATGTAACAAAGCATTTCCTAACTTAATAAAGTGATGAGAGATGGCTTCAGATACCAGTGCAGTGGTAAAGTAATGGCTGAGAAATTTTCCACTCTCCATCATTTGAAAATTAAAAAGAAAATAATTCTTATGACTATAGAGCAAATAAATTCCTTAAATTTGAGAAACTCTTATTTTTGAGTAAAGCACAAAACTTATGAAAGTGACCTCACATTGCCAAGAAACTAAACATACAACAATCAAAATTCCCTATATGAGCTTCAAATATTCTCATTTCAAAGACAGCTTTTTAAGAATGTACCATGAGAAGTGCATGGACTGCTCTGGTAGCCAGGGGACAGCTAAGGACAGCTACACCTGCACAAAAATAGACAGAGATCAACCTTCATAAAGATAGTTAATTTTAATGCCACAAATACATGTTAAAAATTAGAATTAAACATTCATGAAAAATATATAGTACAAAGATAATCCAGTCCTAGTAATTGGGTGTGTGTATGAGGTAATCAAACAAGCTCTCCATTCCTATTGATTTTGAGTAAGAACTAAGGAATTTTAGCAAGAATGTTGTTTCTTTTTTTTAAAATTGTTTTTATTATTTTGAATAAAGAAGTCACATTTTCTATCCTTGTATATCCTTATTCAAGGTCCCTTCCCCATCCCACCACATCAGGTCATTCTCTTTTCTCCTCATCTCCCCATCCCCCCATGAGCAGGTGGTCCCGAGGTCCCAAGGTCCCAATATTGCTTAGTTCAGCCTCCACTCATGGCAAATTCAGTTTTCGCCCCCCAGCACCAAGACTGAGTCAGGTGTTCGTCTAGGGCAAGGGGGATCCAAGGAGTCAGTCCAAGGTGTTTCTGATCCCAAGCTGTTCAGTGGTAGTGGTTTGCATCTTGAGCATGCTTTGCCTTTTTTTGTTGTTGTTGTTAAGAGTCCACTAATGAGTTAGTACATCTATTCCCTGCTTATCTTTCTGGGTTTGTGATACCTCGCTCAGGAGGATATTCTCCAAATCCATCCACTTGCCTGCAAATTTTAGGATATCATCTTTTCTTAGTGCAGAGTAGTACTCCATTGTGTAGATGTACCACAGTTTGTTAATCCATTCTTCAGTTGAGGGGTATATAGCTTGTTTCCAGGTTCTTCCTAATACAAATAACACTGCTATGAACATAGATGAGCTAATGCCTTTGGAGTGTGACTGTGCATCTTTAGGGTATACACCCAGAAGTGGTATTGCTGGGTCCTTAGAGAGATTGATTCTCAGTTTTCTGAGAAACTGCCATACTGCATTCCAGAGTGGCTGAACAAGCTTACATTCCCACCAACAAAGGAGGAGTGTTGGTTCCCCTTGCTCCTTACCCTCTCCAGCATAGGCTGTCATCTGTGTCTTTTATCTTAGCCAATCTGACAGATGTCAGGTGGTATCTCAAAGTTGTTTTGATTTGCATTTCTCTGATGGCTAAAGGTGATGAGCACTTTTTCAAGTGCCTTTCAGCAATTTGTAGTTCTTCTGCTGAGCATTCCCTTTTTAGATCTGAACCCCATTTTTTGATTGGGTTATTCAAGGTTTTGGGCTCTAGATTCTTGAGTTCTTTATTTATCTTAGATATCAATCCCCTATCCCTTGTAGAGTTGTTGAATATCTTTTCCCATTCTGTAAGCAGTCATTTTGTCTTATTGACAGTGTCCTTGGCTTTACAGAAGCTTCTCAGGGTTGACACCCAAGGGCCCGGCTACTCCCCAAGGCTTTTGGTTTTAATAATTGTGCTTTAGTCTTCTTCCAACATTCTAATCTTTTGTTGCCTGTGACCTATGAAAAAGTTATTTTAATTCTGAATGATTTATCCTTAAGTCCTTCACAATCAGTGATCCATTCAGTGGTAAGTCACTTTAAATATTTGGCTAAATATGTACCTCAGCATCAAAAACACAAATACACCAAGTCTCCTCCTATCTTTTACATCAATGTATTTGAAAATTGGTTCTTGATTTGTTGTATTGTCATAAATATTTCATAAAATATTTGCAACAATAAAACTTGTGATTTGGGTTAACTTAAATATGTGAATACTGGCTTTGGTCATACACATTTATGGCACCAGAACAAGCTGCTCTTTATCCACTTTAAAGTAAGAGTCATCGTATTCTCTCTTTCAGGAACAGGGTTAATCTGGGGAAGATTTTGCTGTACTTAACCCTTTTGAACAATGTGTGAGGACTTGTTACATGTATCAGTTTCATCAAAAACTGATTGGCCTGTAGCCAGGCAGGAATTATATTCAGAAAAGCAAATTAAGAAAATTATGGGAGAAGGACAGAGTCAGAGGAGACTCCAGACAGCATCTGAGGAATTTAGATATATAGGAAATGAGGTCATAAGCCATGACCCTTGTGGCAAAGCATAAATAAAATATACTGGCTAGTTTAAATATGAGAGTAAACTAGTAATGAGTGTAAACAATTGGCTGAGAATTTGTAATTAATATTAAGCCTCTAAAAGATTATTTGATAGGAGCTACAGGAAAGGAAAATTTCATCTACTAAGTATTTTCTACTGTTGCCCTAGAATAAAATGCAACAAAGACTGTTTCCTGTTATCTGAGAGACCCTCATTTGGAACATCTTTTGATTTTTCTTCCATAGAATCCAACAGGTTGCTTTTGAGCCCAATTCATGAATTTGTTGCTTATATCATAGCTTCCAGGTTTCACTACTGAGTGGATGGACAGAGTAAGAAATGTTACTAAAGTGAACACACTCTAGACAATTGGGTCTCAATCTATGGGACAAAAAAATTTTGTCAGACTTCAATATTCAAAAGTTTACATTACAATCTATAACAGTAGCAAAATTAAGGTGATGAAGTAGCAACAAAATAATGTCATGGTTGAGGGGTCACCACAGCATGAGGAGGTTCACTAAAGGATCACAGCACAAGGAAGTTCACAGTGGTGGCTGACTGAAGCTCTGGGGAGTTCATTGAATTAAGGACAGCCACCTGGGAACCATTGGCTAAAGGAACTAAGCCCTCCAAGGATAGACAACTGCCCACTGGTATGGGCAATATGTGGAGCCTCAAGAGGAGGGTTCAGGCTTTGTTTCTGTGCATGGACTGGCACCTTGGAGCCAGTCCCTTCCAGAAGAACACCTAAGCCAGTCTGGATATTAGGATGAGTAAATCAGACTTGCCTGGAATGGATGCTGAACTAGGCCAACTTTGGACTTTTTGCCATTTCTGGGGAGGGAATGGGGAAGTGGGGAGGAGAGAGGCTGAAAGCTGTCCAGGAAGGGTCAGGAGGGAGAAGGGAGTTTTAACGAGGGGATACTTAGATAAAAAATGAGACTTTATTCTATAAAAATAAAAATAAAAAGAGAACCACTTCTCTAGACACTGGAGCAGTTCTGATCACACCTGTGTGATTGTAGAAATAGACCCTCCTATTTAGAGGATGTAGGTAAACATATCATTCTTAGGAAATGATCACTCCTTCAACTGGAAAATGTTCTCTCATGTTTAAAGATAACATCAAAAGTATTAAGACTGTGTTTTGTTCTATTCACACTAATTCTAACATATTTTAACCTAATAGACTCTTTACAATCATATTCTTCTCAAGATGCTAAGCACACACTAATCTTATTTTGTTTCATCTTCTTTATGTCTACTGATTTATAGAAGAGTAAAGTAATAGTAAGTTTTATTATGTTTCTGGATCTTTGACATTTACTATCATAATCAAATCCTATCCATAATAATGAGAATATAGATTTTTTCTTAAAATTATTAATAAAAATAATATAAGACAGAGAATTACCCAATTAACAATATCAGGAAACAAAATGTTTAGTAACAAAAGTCTTACCTCTAGTTGCTCCCTTTGGAAATAGTTCTTTGTCTGCAATAGCAGTTAAATGTGTTCATTCTATAAAATGATATTCATCTTTGTGCATCTGCCTGTTTCTTTGATGAATAAGTATCAATCTTTATTAATTGATAAGTAACAACTCCTATGAACTTACAAGATGCAAAACCTGTTTATTTTTTTAATCAATGGTATTCCTGGAAAAAGGTGAGAATCATCAGCACTTTTCAAAATGGCAATTGCTATATAAACTCTGCCATTTCGAATTCACATGGCAAGCACACATGAAAATGGAGAACTGCCCTGGCTATGTGATACCAACAAATACTGAGTATGGTGAACTGCCACACCCTTTCCATTTGTCCTGTTCCAAGATGATAAAGAAGTTTTTAGGGACAAAAACTTTTCCTACCCCTAATGCTGTGGAAAGTCACATCTAAGCTTACTGACCCAGGCTGTCTGACTGTTTACTGACCCACTCAAACTGTTTAGAAGAAATAAAATAACTGTAAACCCATAGGGAAAGTTCCTGAAAATTTTGAAAACTGGAGCTTTGAAAAATCTGTGACTTTTAAAGAAGAAAAAGTTATAAACCAAAACTGTCAAGCAACACTCTAAAACTATCTCCACTAATTTGCAGTGTTCAGGGTCAAAAACCACTATTCTGCATATGACAATTTATTCAAATAGAGAATTCAGGATTTTTAAAAATTTATTTTGTGTAATTTTTGTCTTTTTAGATTCTGAAAAACTGAATATTGACATTTTGAAATCCCCACGTATGAATTATGATTAAACAAACATAGGAATGTGAATGAAGTATTGTCATTTCTGGTGTAGGTAATTTTGAAAATAGCTCAATTTGTGCATATACTGTAAAAAATTCAATTTAATAATATGTATTAGAATGCTTGTTCCTCAAAAGAAAAACATGATCAGCCTGTGAACATACTATGTTAATAATAGTGGGTCTACATAGACAAATTTAAACAAATCACATTCTGTTAAAGTATGTATGACATAGACACAATCAAATAACTGCATGTACACATAAGGAAGACTTATGTAAAAATGCTAAGTATAATTATACAAAACATATGATGGACATACAATATAACTATATAAATCATTAGATGTCGCATATCCATGCAAAGTTCATTCCAACAAGGCCAAACTCAGTAGATATTAATTTTTTAAAAAATAAAGTGTTATGCTTTGTTACTATGGAATTTGCATGTCTTGGCATATATTTCTTATTTATTTCTTTAATTAATTATGAATAAAGTCACATTTTATATCCGTGTATGTCTTTATTCAAGGTCCCTCCACACTCCTACCCCCTCCTCCAGTCACTCCCTCTTTTCCATATCTCCCCATCTCCTCCCCAGCAAGGGTAGGAGGTCCCAAGGTTCCCAGGTCCCAGTGTGGATTAGTTCAGCATCCACTTGCAGGAGATCCACTTTCCTCACCCCAACATAAAGACTGGGTCAGGTCTTCCTCTGGAGGGAATTGGATCCAAGATGCCAGTCCAAAGTGTTTCAGATCACAAAATGTTCAGTGGTTGTGGTTTTCAGCTTGGACATGCTTTGCTTTTTACTTTTTTGTTTAAAGTCCATTGTTTAAAGTCCACTAATGAGTGAGTACATCTCCTGCTTATCTTTCTAGGTTTGTGACACCTCACTCAGGAAGATATTCTCCAAATCCATCCATTTGCCTGCAAATTTTAGGATATCATTTTTTCTTACTGCTGAGTAGTACTCCATGTTGTACATGTACCACCATTTGTTAATCCATTTTTCAGTTGAGGGGGTATCTAGGTTGTTTCCAGGTTCTTGCTATTACAAATAATGCTACAATGAACATAGCTGAGCTAATGACTCTGGAGTGTGTATGAGTATTTTTAAGGTATATGCCCAGTACTAGTATTGGTGATCCTTGAGGAGATTGATTCTCAGTTTTCTGAGAAACTGACATGCTGCATTCCACAGTGGCTGAACAAGGTTATACTCCAACCACCATGGAGGAATGTTCCCCTTTCTGCATAAGCTCTCTAGCATAGGCTGTCATCTGTATCTTTTATCTTAGCCAATCTGACAGGTGTAAGGTTGATTTGCATTTCTCTGGTGGCTAAAGATGTTGATCACTTTTTCAAATGCCTTTCAGCCATTTATAATTTTTCTTCTGAGAATTTCAGTTTTAGATCTGAATCTCATTTTTTGATTGGGTTATTCAAGGTTTTGGGCTCTAGTTTCTTGAGGTCTCTATTTATTTTAGAAATCATTCTTCTGTCACTTGTTGGGTTGGAGAAAATCTTTTCCCATTCTTTTTTTTTTTTTTTTTTTGCCTCTGTCAAACGTTGCTTTATTGGTGACTGAAAAACAAACAAACAAAACCCAGACAACGTCCAGACATTAACCACATCCCACTCACCTACCCGCTACAGATGAATACAAAGCCCAACTCTGCCCAGAAGTCTGGCCTTTTTTCATCTACATTCATGGCAGATCCTGGAAATTGAAACTAGAACAGGAAAGGAGAGTAAACTTGTCAGAGGCGTCAGGAAGTCCCAAATTGCACTTAAATCTTATATCTTTTTGAATCTTCAACTTCACTCTCCAACAGATTCTTCCAGTTTGGAGAATTGTTACATAGCCCTAGTTCAGAAGGCTTTTCAGAGGAGAGAGACCATGATGGGGAGGATCATAGGAAAACAAGCCTCCCTCGCACCTGAAGGTGATCATGCAATCGACGCATTGAACTGTATAGATATTCTGTTCCCCCTTGAGTCTTACTACAGAAAGAATGGCTCAGACCCTGGAAAAACTATAACTGAGGTGTTCATGCAGGATCTTGGGTTTCAGTTCAAATTTTTCAAAACAAGATCTATTTTTAGCAAGAATACAGGTGACTTTGTACACTTTAAGCTCAACAAGCAGTGTTAATCACACAAGTTGTGAGATTCTGTGCCTTCGTAGATCTCAAGCAGGAGCAAACAGCTTTGAATCACAGTTAGCAACTGAACTTTATTTTGCCAGTGTTGTTCCTAAAGACAGCAGCTCAGAAGAAAGGAAGGCCTCAAGCTTCATCCGGAACAAGAGCAGCCTTGAAAGCTTGAATTAGGCTGTCATTTTGTCCTATTGACTGTGACCTTGGCCATACAGAAGCGTCTCAGTTTCATGAGGTCCCACTTATTGATTGTTGTTCTTAGTGACTGTGCTACTGGTATTATATTTAGGAAGTAGTCACATGTCCCAATGCATTGGAGGGTATTTCCCACTTTCTTTTCTATCAAGTTCACTGTGGCTGGGTTTATGTCGAGGTCGTTGATCCACTTGTATTTGAGTTTTTTGCAGGGTGATAGGATTGGATCTATTTGCATTTATCTAGACACTACCATCCAGTTATGACAACATCATTTGTTACTGATACTGTCTTTCTTTCTATTGAATATTTTGGGCCTCTTTGTCAAAGATCATGTGGTCATAGTTTTTGGTTAATATCCAGGTATTCAATTTGATTCCATTGGTCAATAAGTCTGTTTTTATTTCAGTACCAGGCTGTTTTTATTACTGTACCTCTATAGTATAGATTGAAGTCTAGGATTGTGATGCCTCCTGAGGTGCTATTGTTGAGCAAAATTGTTGTGACATTCCTGGCTTTCTTGTTATTCCAAATGAAGTTGAGTATTGTTCTTAAAAGGTCTGTAAACTATTGTGTTGGGATTTTGATGGGATTTTCATGAAATCTGTAGATCGATTTTGGTACAATTTTCATTTTTACTCTGTTGATCCTACCTATCCAGGAACATGGGAGGCCTTTCCATTTTCTGATATCCTTCTCAATTTCTTTCTTCAGTGATATAAAGTTTTTGTCAAATAGAAATGTCACTTCTTGGTTAGAATTACTCCAGTGTATTTAATGCTATTTGCAGCTATTATAAATGGTGATGTTTCCCTTATTTCTTTTTCAGCCCTTTTATTTTTAGTGTATAGAAGGGCTACTGATTTCTTTGATGTAATCTTGAATCCTGATAAATTAGGGAAGGTGTTTATCAGCTTTAGAAGTTCCCTGATAGAAGTTTGTGAGTCACTTATGTATACAATCATATCATCTGCCAATAGAGATAGTTTCACTTCTTTTTTTCCAATTTGTATCCCATTAATCTCCTTTCATTCTCTTATCGCTTTAGTCTAACACTTCAAGAACTATATTGAGTAGATAAGGAGAGAGAGAACACCCTTTTGTAGTTGATGGTTTTAGTGGAATTGCTTTGAGGTTTTCTCCATTGAGTTATATGTTGGCTATCAGCTTCATGAAAATTGCCTTTATTATATTTAGATATTTTCCATGTATTCCTTATTTCTCCAGAACTTTTATTATAAAGAAGTGTTGAATTTTATCAAAAGCTTTTTTGACATCTAAGAATATGATCATACATATTTTTTTTTCCTTTCAGTTTGTCTATACAATGGATGCCATTTACAGGTTTTTGTTTTTTTTTTTTGTATGTTGAACCATCCTTGTATTTCTGGGAATAACCTTACTTGATTGTGGTGGATGATATTTTCTACATATTGTTGCATATGGTTTTCCAGTATTTCGTTGAGAATTTTAGATTTGATAGTCTTGAGGGAAATTGGTCTGGGAAATTCTTCTTTGTTGAGTCTTTGTGTGGCTTGGGTATTAGGGTAATTGTAACCTCATAAAAAGAATTTGACAGTATTTTAATTTAATACCGTGTGAAACATTTTGAGGAGTAATTGTAATTTTTCTTTGGTTGTCTGGTAGAATTCTGCACTGAAATCATATGGACCTGGACTTTTTTTTTTTTTTAACTTTGGAGGCTTTTAATGTCAATTTCTTTTAGGGCTATAGGTCTGTTTAGGTATTTAATCTGATCTTTATTTAATTTTGGTAAGGATACCTGTCCAAAATGCTGTCCATTTCTTCTAGGTTTTCCATTTTTTATGGAGTATAGATTTTCAAAGTATGACCTGATAATTCCATGAATTTCCTGGTGGGGGGGGGTGTCTGTTGTTGTCTTTCACCTTTTCATTTCTGATTTTGTTGACTTGGCTACTTTCTCTCTGGTTTTTGGTTAGTTTGGATAAGGGTTTATCTATATTGTTGAGTTTCTCAAAGAACCAACTCTTTGATTCACTGATTCTTTGTATTATTCTTTTTGTTTCGATTCTATTGTTTTCAGCTCTAAGTTTGATTATTTTCTGCTGTGTACTCCTTCTACATGAGTTCACTTCTAATTATTCTAAGGCTTTCTGCTGTGCTGTTAGTTCTCTAGTGTAGAATTTCTCTAGGTTTTTCATGTAGGCATCTATTGCTATGAATTTTCCTCTTAAGACTGCTTTCATTGTGTCCCACAAGTTTGGGTACATTGTGGATTCATTTTTGTTAAATTCTAGGAAGACTTTGATTTCTTTCTTAATTTCTTCATTGACACAGAGGTAGTTTAATTGAGTAATATTTACTTTCCATGAGTTGTTAGGCTTTTTGTTATTTTGGATATTGTTGAACTCTAACTTTAGGCCCTGGAGGTCTGATATGATGCAAGGGAGTTTTTACATTTTTTTGTATCTATTGTTGTTTGCTTTATGACCATTTATGTGGTCAATTTTAGAGAATGTTCCATGTGATGCTGAGAAATATGTATATACCTTTGCATTTACAGGAAGCATCTGTAAATATTTATTAAATACATTTGCATCATTACCTCTGTTAGACTTCTTATTTCTCTGTTGAGTCTCTCTCTGGATGACCTATCCAAGGGTGAAAGTGGTGTATTGAAGTCTCCCGCCATTAGGGTGTGAGAATTGATATGGGATATGAGCTTTAGTAGTGTTTCTTTTACATAGATAGGTGCCCTTATATTAGGGGCATAAATATTCAGGATTGAGATATATTCTTAACCAATTTTTTTCTGGGATGAATATGTAATATCCATTTCAAACAAAGCAGTAATGTATAACTGCTGTCATAGTCGACATTCTGCAAACAGCACATGGGAGCAAATAGAGAATTATCAGCTTCCTCTGATAACACAGAGAAAGGAAATGCAATTCACACTAGGCTTCGGTGTAGTGAACAGACTGGTGGTTCATATCAGGTCACCATAGCTTAATTAAAGACTACTTATTGGCAGTCAAATTCTTCACATCTCAGTGAAGATAATCAACTAAAATTTAAAGGATATATGCAATGAAGAATCTATCTGAGAAGCCTCTGAATAGTTTTTCTCAATTTGCTGTTGAACTTATTATAGAGGTTTTTTGATGCTGTTGTTGTTGTTATTATTATTATTGGTTTTACCCAATTAATTCAGCTAGAACACTAGACAGAGAGACTAGTCTAGTATATTTCATTTATATTAAATTTTCTACAGCATACAACTGTCTTATATTTAGAACGTACTTAAGAAAATAATTGTTTCACTACTTTGTGTTTTGAATGTTGACTAATAACAGTTTAAGGCGCTATGGGTGGTTCCTGCTATTCTGGATGGTCCATATTACAGTGGAAGTCCATGCATTGGTCCATTGTCTGTGCTACTCTATATCCTTGTTGATGTCTGTGGCCTGTGCTGTGAAGAAGTTGTCATGTTAATGTCCCTTGCATGTTCAGTTTCAGTCACCAGAGATCATGTTCATTACACAATACTCTCTATAAACTCTCTCAAATTAATCCTCTTCTTTCTACCTCTCCAACTTCATGTCCTCCTTTTCTTCTTTAAATGATCAACTACATCTAATTTGTACTGTTCCTATACTCCAGAGTGGGCTCATCCACTGGATCATGGTTAAACTACAAGAAGACATACCTTTAACATTCTTTACAAGATAAAAACTCATCCGTAGTTTCTCATTGAGAGGTCAGGCAAATATTTACATTTTGTAAAGGTAATAATAAATAAAATTACATTTCAGAGGCAATTTTAAAATAAAAGTTTCTTCATAAGAAACTTTCCGTTCTCTTCACTCTTCCTGCTTACCACCTAGTAGTCCACCCTCATGCACTCCTAAGAAATGCTACAGCATTCCATGAAAATTCAACTCAAGTGTGGCACATCAAGTTGAGGCAGGCCTTAGCACTTGCACCCTATATTAAGGCTGAACAAGGTATCTCTTTATAGGATATGAACGCAACCAGTTTATGAACCACTTTATGAGGTAAATACTGATCCCACTAACAATGGTCTCATAAACTGCCCAAGCTCTATAACTGATATCCACATTCAGAGGCCATAGTGCAGACCCATACAGGTTCTCCAGCTATTATTACATGTAGCGGGAAATCATGGATTGTACAGCTGTGGGAGGGGCATGGTCTGCGGAGACAAGATGGAAGCGGAGCAGAGACGAGACGGAAGTGGAGCGCTAAGAGGGAGGCGGGTCTTCCGGTCCCTGGGTGCGGCGACGCGGTGGGTCGGTACGGGTCGGTACGGCGTTGCTAAAACTTCCTCTTGTAAGAAATTCTAACAAAATAAACCTTATTTAATACATACCTCTTGGTGGTGGGTTTGTACTGTGATAATTGGCGCCTGAATGCGGGGCTAATTCCCCAGACCTGCCGGGTTCGCATGCAGACAGAGCTAGTCTGACCCCCGCCAGACCCCGCGCACGCTGCACCCAGATAAGCCAGGAGGGAATCTGCATGCAGAAGAGCTCCTGAGACCCAGTTCTAAGGGTGCACGCCTGGTAGGATTTGTTGAGGCATTTGGCAGAGACCCTCTGGGCTGAATCACCACCCCGTTTCAAGCACCATTGCTGCTGCACTACGACATCTGCTGACCATAAGTCCTCATTACATCTGAGTAAGGCAAATTTTTTTTTCTTTCTTCTAAAATGTCCGATCAGATAAATGTTCACAATTTTACTCACTTTTTCACAATGGTGATAGAGGATTATTTCCAGGATTACGCATTTGGAGGTTATCTCCACCCAGGAGTCCTTTTGCTTTTCTGTGTGATAATATATTTCTTACCTACTTATTTTAAGGGATTTCAGCATAGAGAGTATGAAGCTAAGATGTCTGGCATGGATGAACGTATTAAGACATTCCAGAAACTCATTGTTTCCATGGAAGAGAGGTCTACTTTGATCACAGAGGAATTTAGAGCTCACATTGATGAGAATTTTAGAAAAATGGATGCGAAATTTAAAACAATGGATGAAAATTTTAGGATAATGGATGGAAACTCTGGGAAATTTGAACAGAAAATAGTGGAAAGGGTAGATGTGGAATCTGGGAGAATGTTCCATTCTATGAAATTATTGGAGAGATCATTTATAGAAGACTTTAAAACACTGGAAAAGACCATTACCACTAGGTTGCAAGATTATGAGGCTCGTTTGGAGATTTTAGGAAAGGATTTTGAGGCGACACCTGCTCAAGATAACCC
>PVIH01006574.1:0-109448 GCA_004025045.1 Sigmodon hispidus
CCCAAAACCTTGAATAACCCTATCAAAAAATGGGGTTCAGATCTAAAAAGGGAATTCTCAGCAGAGGAACTACGAATGGCTGAAAGGCACCTGAAAAAGTGCTCTTCATCTTTAGCCATAAGAGAAATGCAAATCAAAACAACTTTGAGATACCACCTAACACCTGTTAGATTGACTAAGATAAAAGGTACAGATGACACCTTCCTTTTTTCTAATCTGTCCCATATAGTCTTCCTCACGTCCTTTCAAATTCATTGCCTATTTTATGTTTATATGTAAATCTCTCTATATATGCATATATTTCTTTTTTAGTACTGACTAGTTAATTACAATGTCTATATTTTTAAAAAAAGGACTTTATTTTAGAAAATAATAAAATAAAATAGTGATGAGAAAAAAGAAATATGTAACAATGTCATTGTGTAGAATAGTGTTGAGAACAAATGAACAGCAGAAGATTATATTAAATATAATTTTCAGATCCCAAGCTGTTCAGTGGCTGTAGTTTGCAGCTTGGGTGTTCTTTACATTTTTAAGTCCACTAATAAGTGAGTACATCCCCTTCTTATTTTTCTGGGTTTGTGACATCTCACTCAGGGGGATATTGTCCAATTCCATCCATTTGCCTGTGAATTTTAGGATATCAATTCTTCTTACTGCTGAGTAGTACTCCATTGAGTAGATTTACCACAGTTTGTTTATCCATTCTTAATTTGAGGGGCATCTTTTGTTTCCAGGTTCTTGCTATTACAAATAATGCTGCTATGAACATAGCTGAGTTAATGCTTTTGTGGTGTGAATGTGCCTCTTTAGAGTATATGATGAATAGTGGTATTCCTGGGTCTAAATATAACCTATTAAGTATGTATAATGTTACCAGTGTGTAAGTTATTATTGATGACGATTTGGCACTGGACCACTAATTGCTTTGCTGCTCTCTGGTGAGGAATGTCTCTTGTGCACTCAGCTTTCTTCAGTTTGCTATAGTCCTTTAGGCCTCTTGGGATTTCCAACATCCATTTTGACAATTTCAGGGGTAATCAGCATTACTTATCTCATATTTCTCAATCATGTTTAGTGACACATTTTGTGTTTACCTTCTGAAGTTACTAGGAGATATATCTCAGAGCAAACTCTATGATCTTCTATCTCATACAATATTTCTGCACAACTTCTGCAAAATTTCCTGAGCCTTAGGTGTGGAGTGTTTGATAGATGTGACCATTGGGACTGGACACAATAACTCTGACTTTAGATTGGTTGTTGTTTTCTGTAGTATCTTTATATATGGAAAGAAAAAGTTTGTGGATGAGGAATAAAAAAGATATCTTGGTCATTGGAAGCCAATCATTATCTGTAGGTGTTATAGCTCTGAAGTGAAAATAATCCTGGCCTTAAGATGCTAGATGATACCTTCAGCTCTTTAGGGAAAAGTATTCTGACCTGCAGAAGCCAAGCAGTATCTACAGCTTTGTTCTGGTGAATAATGTTTTCCCCACAGAAATGTAGCAGTTGTGGTCTTTTATGGGGAGAGCCAGTAATTAAAGCTCTGATTGGATCTTCTCTGCAAAGGAAATTACCCTACAGAAATGTAGTCTCTCTGCTCTGCTCAGGCAAAAGATTTTACTTCTTTGTCAAGCTCCACACCTGAAAAATAAGCCACATTATCAACTAAACCTTGTTAAATAGACTAAATAGGAGAAAGGAATCTAGGAGAGTGGCTGTATCTGCCAGGGTTGAAAAAAGCAACTTCAAATTGAACAGATACAGGTATAAGGCTAATAATATAGGACAAGTTCAAAAGGTTGCTGGATTTTGTGCTCAGGACTATTTGGTTTGAATGCTGAGTTAGTCAGAGGCAGAATGTTGTTTTTTTTATTGTTGTTCTTTTGTCTTTGTTTTCAGGGTCTGGGTGTGTTTCATTAGCTGTTACTTTTACTCTATACTATAGATATAATGAGCAATGTTTATTGTCCATGTTAGGACCATCACCTTTCATATACTATTATAAAATTTGAAGTATTAGATATTGCAAAAAGATTATTGTTCTTTTCTGGTGGTTATTATCATTCAGTGTTTCTACTAAGACTTAGATATTGTGTAGGAAGTATTGTTAGACAGCTATCTTTTTCATAGTGTTTAAGTAAATTCATAGCACCTAATGCATGCTTAATGAGAAATAATTATATTTTAGTATATGGCAACATATTAATCAATATTTGATAAATTTAAAAGTCATAAGAATAGACATTCAAATATAGGTAGACAAGAATAAGTACTAGAGTTTATCCCCAACACACACTAAATTGTGATTGTAGTTGTTCTCTTTATAGCTGTAATCCTTAAAGTGGAGAGAGACAGAAGAATATGAAGACTCCAGGATTAGGTAGTATATGATACATAGTGACCTTCAGTGTTAGTGAGAGATTTATTTCTAAAAATAAGATGCTGTGCAATAAAATAATAGAATAAATATTGACATATTTGTTATCTGTAGAACATTTGTGTGTGTGAGGTGTTTATGTGTATATATGTGAAAGATATATTTTATTTATCATTGCCAACCAGAAGTTGGACAAGTTCAAGTGGTTACAGCAGATAAATCAAACTGATGAATATACTCATTCTTTCTTGATATAGGACCCACATGTATAAAATCAACTTTCTTATTTTTTCCTTTCACACTCTATAATGTAAATATAAATACATATATTCATAAGTACTCTATAATGAGTCACATGCCCCATATACCAGTTGAAGCAATAGAACTAGACTTCTTTATGTTTAAAACATCGATGGATCTACATCTTATGCTAAGAATTACAAGCCCTTGAAAACTTAGTAGCACCAAAATCTGAATTCAAAAGCTCATTTGTCTGTAAGAAAATCCTAGTAAAGTTATTTTTTTGTCTATAAAGAAGTAACTGTGCATTACAACACTATCTCATCTTCATGTTACATGTGATGAAGCTGAGGGCTGAAAGAATATGCCATTTGTTTTTCTAAATTTGGGAGGTAATTAGTGGTGAAGCCAAGATTATAACACAGAATCTGTACTTGCAACCATTAGAATCAGAATATATTAATCATTTTAATAACTGTATATGGTTTTTACAACTCCAGAGAACCAGTGTTTTTTATAGAGACACACAACTTAAACTATAAACACACACACATACAAAACACTCACACAGTGGAGGGGGCAAGAGAGGGAGATAAAGAGAAACAAACAGCGGGAAAAAGGTCAATGTTTAAAACTACCTCCTTAAACAATTACTAAAGTTGTCTTCTATAACTACTCTATGCATTTGAGTATCTATCTAGATAAAACAAAAAATTAATATACAATACTGAATAAAGTAGAAACAAAAACACAACTGTTTTTTTTATAATTTAACAAGTAAAAATGAAATTTCTGTGTTTTAATTAGTTAAATTTATTTTATCAGTATATAAATTCTGTGTGTTTTTAAGAGACCCACTTTGTTTTGTTTTAAATTACTTAATTATTACAAAGTATCTAGGTGCAATATGAATACTATTTATAAGTAAGTTAAGTTAAATACTCAATCATTATTTACCATTATGTGTAATGTGTTAATTACGCTGAGGTCTCTTGAGGCCAAAATGATTCTTTATTATATTTTCCCTATATTTAAAATCCAAGCTCTATTAAAAACTAATTTGTTTAAGCTTTATTACTGTCTTTTATTTTGATCTTTTCTCTGTCACCTGGGAAAAATTAAAATTATCCTTAGAAAAACTACATGTGGTTGTAAATAAGGACACTTCTTGTTTTTCTTGTAATTTTAAACTGTGTAATTTTAAATATGTTTGAAGATAGTGAATGTTTGCCACAACAGTATCTGAAAATGCCAGCAAAAGACAGCTTGTGTGTAGGAAGCATCACAATGTGTATGTAGCGCCATTACCTATAAGAACAAAAAAATTAAAACACAGTGTTTAATTGGATAAAAAGATGATACAGTCACAAATATAATGGTGACTAATGACTCTGTTTATCAGGGCCCAGAAACTGAAATAATTTGGGAAACATAATTACTACTAGAAAAAAATTTAATTAAGACCTAAAGTAGGTTCAATGTAAGATTAAATAAACTTTAATTGTAACTTTCAAAAACTATTTTAACTTCTATAAATAAAATTATAAAAATAATTAATAAGCCAAATATGAAGGATTTGGACTAATTCTTGCAAATGGAAGCCTGAAACAGGAAAATTTCTATGAATTCAAATCCTCAGGAAAAATCACATTGAGGTCTTCTGTTTCTAAGCTATGGGTAGATATTAGCAACTATTATTGAAATTTTTATCTTATTTCATTTGAAATATCACCTAATTTTAGAATTATTTGAGTACACAGCAGCATGCCTAACAGCTGTGGCATAATCTTCTTGTACACTGTAAAGATTTGTCACTTGAATTGGTTTAATACCATGCTGATTGGCCAATAGCCAGGCAGAAAGTATAAGCAGAGTGATCAATCTAAGAATGCAGGGGAGGAGCCATCAACCAGCTGCCTAACTAAAAAGATGTGATTTTTAAAAAAAATCCATGAGCCACACGGAAAATTATAAACAAAAATATAGGTTAATTTAATTGTTAGAGGGAGGAGTAAGTAACTCACAAGACTGAGTGCCAGCCTAACATTTTAAATAATATAAGCATTTATGTGTTTATTTGGGACAGGGAGGTTGGGACTAAGAAAATCTCTGCCTCCATTTGCATATCATGCCCAAAGTTTAGCAAAAAATTTCTACATAAAACCTCAGATAGCTTTTTTTAAAGGATTCTAAACATACAGAATAACAGACCCAAGCACAGCTTCTTAGTAAAGATGCTTATTGATAGATTGTTTGCTAGTAGCAAGCAGAGGTGTATTAAGTCTGAGTTAGGTGTTCCTCTGTAGGAAATAGGCTCTGAGACGACAGTTCATGTACTAGGAATATACTCTGATCCTACTGTAAGAAGCTCCACAGACTGTCCATATTTTTTGACAGTTGTATGTCTTTGAAGGTTTAGTTCCTTTCTATAAAGGTTCCTGATTGATTATTTCAAAGTATATTTGCTCCCAGGTACTCAGGTAAGTAGTCTCTGTGGGTCTTCTCCTCATGATTGTGATCCCCTTGCTCATATATTCTCTCCTCCCTCTCTTCAGCTGGACAATGACATTGACCAGGAGTTTAGCTAAAGATCACTGTTTCTGCCTTCATCAGTTGCTGGATAAAGATTTTATTATGACAATACGGTAGTCATTAATTTGATTATAATGGAAGTACTGGTAGGAATTCTCTATACTATTTCTTTGAGTACTAGCCAGGGACATTTTGTGAGTTCTTGATGGTTTCCATAGCACCATGTTTCTCTCTAAGCTTACAATGGCTCTGTCTATCAAGATATCTATTTCTTTCTTCTCTCTCTCTCCCTCCCTCTCTCTCTCTCTCTTTCTCTCTCTCTCTCTCTCTCTCTCTCTCTCTCTCTCTCTCTCTGTCTCTCTTGATCGTCCCACTGAAACATCTCCTTTTCTTATGATTTCTTCTAAATATTCCCTTGCTAACTCTGCATATGATCCCAAATTACTGAGGAAACCATTTCTATTTCCCCTTCCAAGGGGTTGCCTGATGTCATTCTTTTTTAATGTAATAATTAAAAAAAAACTTTTAAAATGTGCAAAAATTTATATACATATAGAATATTGACAAAAAGATGTTCAATAAAAATTACAGTAAATAAATATTAAATTAGAATTGTAATACTGCACTAATTTCCAGAGAATACTATGTTCAATATGGAGGCTAGGTTAACTAGTATATTTGCTTTAAAGCACACTAGACTGTACAGGGGAACAGTGTGTTAGTTTTACAGAGTTGATTATTTAGGCCTACCCTCAACTTGTATTTTGGTTTTTTTAAATTTTTTATTATGAATAAAGTCACATTTTCTATTTGTGTATATCTTTATTCATGGTCTCTTTTCCCTTCTACCCCATCCAGTCACTCTCTCTTCTCCACATTTCTCCATCTCCTCCTCAGCATGGGCAGGAGGTACCAAGGTCGCAGTATAGCTTAATTCAGCCTCCACTCCTGGCAGTACTACTTTTTTCTCCACAACATCAAGACTGAGTCGAGTGATCCTCTAGAGGGAGTGGGATCCAAGGTGTCAGTCCAAGATTTTTCAGATCCCAAGCTGTGAAGGGTTTGTGGTTTGCAACTTAGACATGCTTTGCTTTATGCTTTTTTGTTTAGAGTCCACTTGTGAATCAGTACATCCCCTGCCTATCTTTCTGGGCTATCCTCACTCAGGAGTATATTCTCCAAATTCATCTATTTGCCTGCAAATTTTATGATATAATTTTTTCTTACTGTTGAGTAGTACTCCATTGTGTAGTTGTGTCACAGTAATCCATTCTTCAGTTGAGGGGCATCTAAGTTGTTTTCAGGTTCTTGCTATTATGAATAATGCTGATATGAACAGAGTTGAGCTAATGCCTTTGTAGTGCAACTGTGTATCTTCAGGGTATACACCCAGAAGTGGTATTAAGTTTCTCCTGTTAATAGCTGTTTGGGGATTGTGTTTTGCAGCCTGGTTATTCTTTGATTTATGTCTAAATTCCAATTATGAGTGAGTACATACCATGTCTACTTTTCTGAACATATGTCACTCAGCCAGCATGATAATCTGCAAATACATCCACTTGTGTGTAAATTTTAAGATGTTATTCTTTTAACTGCTGAATAGTGCTCCATTATCTAAATGTACCACAAGTTGTTAATCTATTCTTCATTTGAGGGGCATGTAGGTTCTTTCTAGGTTCTTGCTATTATAAATAATAATGCTCTGAACATAATTGAGCTAATGTCCTTGGGGTAACAATCTGCATCCTTTGGGTATATCCCCATAGTGGTATTTCTGAGTCATTAAATAGATTTAATCCCAGTTTTCTGAGGATACACTATACTGCTTTTCAAAGTGGCTGTACCATTTAATGGTTCCACAAGCAATGAAGGAGTGTTGCCTTTGCTCCACATCCCCTCCAGCATAGGTTACCATCTGTGTTTTTGATCTTAGCCATTCTGACACATGTAAGGTATATTAGAGTTGTTTTGAAATGAATTTTTTGTCTTTTCTTTTTTAAAGAAAGTTTTTTATAATTTTCAATGATATGTAATCAAAATTTAATTTATACAGTCAATAAAGCTATTTCAAGCTAAATAAAAGAGCTAACAAAGTTATACACATGCATGGATGTGGATTAAAGTTTGTATTCTCTAAATACCCAATAATTCTTATTTTGCCAGATTGAAGGTATTAACAAGTGAGGTCTTTGGGCAAGCCAATCCAACTAAGGTCTTGATGTTAGAGTCCTGGTAATTCACTGTGTCTAGAAATTTGTAAATAAATAAAGAGACCTAAGCCTTCTACTATGATGCCAAGCGAAGAAAAGAGATAGAATTCTTGAACTTGAACCTCCAAGATTTCTAACATGGGAAGGACATGTTGCTATGTAAGTCATCCAGATATTTATTAATAAGTCATCCCAATGGAGTCACATATAAAAGAAAAACCAATGAAGAATTTGGAATGGAAAATTTGAAGTTGCTAAGGAGATTACTAATGTGATAAAGATTTTAGGAATACAACTAAGGAGGAGCCAGTTTATAAAAGTCCTCACATGCTTGAAAATAACTTTGAATCTGTGGTAACAATGGCTCATTGACTGTCATTAAGAAGAACTTCATTTTGTTATGAAAATTGTAGCTCATTTTATTAAGTAAAATATTCGTTGTTCAGCAGCAAAGCAAGGAGGCTATCACTAAACCCAAACGTGATCATTTGGAATTGCATTGTGGCATCCTACTGAAAGTAATGCTGAAAAAGATGGGGTTTACACATCTTTGATTTCTAGCAGCCAAACGTTCTATGAGCAAATACCTTCTACAATAAACCTTTAAACAGTCACACATAAACCAGAAAACTATGAAACTCTCATGTGGGCCCAAGTCCATTATGTCTATCAAAAAGGGACATCATTGCTCAGATCTAGAATAAGCTTCCTCAAACAAGGAAATATTAAAGGCTCTCTAAAATGTAACTGCTGAAGTAAACTTTTAAATAATTACTACTGAATATTGACATATTGATTATCTATAAATATATGTATATATAATATGAAATGAGATTTTTTTCTTAGTTATTTATAAAAAAGTGATATTCCCATGTATCCCCTTCTCCCCCTCCCTATCCCTCTTAGTCAGTTTTCAGCCTCATCTCTTTTTTTCCCCTCCCATAAAAGGGCAAGAAGTCCCAAGGTGGATCAGCTCAGCATGGTGCATCCAATCCAAGCAAGTCCTATTTCCTCATTTGAATATCAGGACTGGGTTAGGTGTTCCTCTGAAGGAAATGGTCTGCAAGGTGCCAGCCCACAAACACAGAAACATAGTCTGATCCCTCCCTTGAAAGCTCCACATGCTGCCCATGTCAATTGACAGTTACCTATCTTTGGAGGGCCTAGCTACTTTTCCTGATGTTTCCCCAATGGCTGTTCTTGATTCAGTGAGCTCCCCAGCGCATCCGTCAACCATCATTGTGGGAATTTTTCTCATAATCTCTATCCCTTTCCTCATACACATTCTCTTCCCCAATTCTCAGGGGGATCAGGAGCTCAGCCCAGTGCTCAGCCATGTATCTTTGCCTCCATCTCTATTCATTGTTGGATGTAGGTTTGTGATAACACTTAGTGTGGTTATTTATTTTATTATAGGGAAAGACCTGTCTAGGTGCCACCTTTACTATAGGTTGGAGACCTAGCCAGGGATATCCTGTTAGTTCTTGGAGGTTTCCCTAGCACCCAGTCTCTTCCTAACCTCATATTGGCTTCCTCTATTAAGATCTCTTTCTTTTCTCCCGCTTTGTTGCTTCTCTTACTCAATTATCTCCTTCTCTCATGATGTGTTTCCACCTCTTCTTGGTTGCAACTCTTTTAAAAATTCTCCAAATTTGCTAAGGAGATCATCTCTGTTATCTCATCCTAGGGCAATCCCTGGATGTCTCAGTTAAGTTCCTTCTGATTCCAAGCTGTTCAGAGGTTGTAGTTTGCAGCTTGAGTGTTCTTTGCTTTTTGTCTAAAGTCCAATTACGAGTCAGTAGATCTCATGCCTATCTTTCTTGGCTTGTGATACCTTGCTCAGGAGAATATTCTCCAAATTTATCCATTTGTCTTCAAATTTTAAAATCTCATTTTTTTTTCTCCTGAGTAGTACTCCATTGTGTAGATATACCACAGTTTGTTAAACCAGTTTTCAGTGGAGAGTGTTAGGGTAGGGTTAGGGTTAGGCTGTGTCCAGGTTTTTGATATTATAAATAATGCTTCTTTGTACATAGTTGAGCTAGTGCCTTTGGAGTACAAATGTGTATCCATTTGTTATATGTTCAGTAGTGGTATGGCTGGATGGTTGGAGAGATTGATTCCTAGTTTTCTGAGGAACTACCATACTGCTTTCCAGAGTGGCTGAACAATCTTACACTCCCACCAACAATGGAGGAGTGTTTCTCTTGCATCATATCCTGTCCAGCATAGGCTGTCACCTGTGTTTTTGATCTTAGCAATTCTGACAGGTGTAAGGAGTTATCTCAAATTTATTTTGATTTGCATTTCTCTGATGACTAATAGTGTTGAACAATTTTTCAAGTAATTGCTTTCAGCCATTTGCATTTCTGCTGTTGAGAATTCCCTTTTTAGCTCTGAACCCCATTTTTAAATTGGTTATTTATGTTTTTGGGCTCTAGTTCCTTGAGTTCTCTCTATATTTTAGAGAACAATCCTCTGTCAGTTTTATGGTTATTGAAGATCTTTTCCTATTCTGTAGGTGGTCAGTTTGTCTTATTAACTGAGTCCCTGGACATTTAGAAACTTCTCAGTTTAAGAAGGTTCCACTTATTAATTATTATTAATTATTTCCTGCCCTCTGCTATTTCTAGGTAGGTTTGATTATAATTGTTTTAGAGTTCTCAGTTGTTCTGAGAAATCTCTTGTATGTGTAAGATTTCTCTAGGGTTTTCATGTAGGTCTCTAGTTCTATGAATTTTCCTCTTAGCACTGCTTTAATTGTGTCCCATAATTTTGGGTATGCTGTGACTATATTTTCATTGTAGGTGAGCAATTCTTTGATTTCTTTCTTTACTTCTTTCTTGTAACAGGTGGTTCAATTGAAATATGTTCATTTTTTATGTGATTTTTGGACTGTAATTTTGGTCCATGGTAGTCTTAAAGGTTACAAGGTGTTATTCCTATTTTTTGTATCTATTGATATTTGTTCTATGACTAAGTATATGATCAATTTTAGAGAACATTCCATGGGATGGTAAGAAAAAGTTATATTTCTTGTGTTTAGGTGAAAAGTTCTGTATATATCTTTTAAACCAATTTGTTAGATCCCTTATTTCTTTTAAGTTTCTGTCTGCTGGACCGATCCATTGGTTAGTGGAGCATTGAAGTTTCTCACTATCAATGTGTGGAATTTGATTGAGATTTGAAATTGAGTAATATTTCTTTACATATGTAGTTGGCCTTGTGTTGGGGAGTATAAATCTTCAAGACTGAAACTTTATGTTGGTGGATTTTTCCTGAGATAAATAATAAATATTCATGCTGGTCTCTTTTGATTGATTTTAGTTTGAAGACAATTTTGCTAGATATTAGGATTCCGTATCAGATTGTTTCTTAGATCCATTTGATTGGAAAGTCTTTCTACAACCCTTTACTCTGAGCATGTATATGTTTGTCTTTAAAATTGAGTTTTATTTCCTGTATGCATCAGTACAATGTCTTCTGATTTTTTTTTATCCATTATCCATGTCCTTTTACTGGTAAATTAAATCCACTGATATTAGGAATATTAATGACCAGTGATTTTTATTTCATGTTATTTTTTATGATAGTGTGTTTTCTTTTTTGGGCCTTTTCTAATGTGAGATTATCTATTGTTTGTGGCTTTGTGAGTGTAAGTAGCTTTCTGATGTTTAGAGTTTTCCCTCTAGTATTTTCTGTAGGGCCAGATTTGTGGATAGATATTATTTAAATCTGGATTTGTCATGTAATATCTTGTTTTATCCATCTATGGTGTTTTATAGTTTTACTAGGTCCAGCAACCATGGTTTCTTAGTGTTTGTATAATATATAAACTGGGCATTTTAGTTTTCATTATTTCCATTGAGTAGACTGGTGTTATTCTGATGGGTGTGTCTTTATAGGTAACATAGCCATTTTTTCTTTTCAGCTTTTAATGTTCTTTCTTTATTCTGTAAGTTTAGTAGTTTCATTATTATGTGTCAAGCAGATAGTTTTGAGGGTCTAATCTATCTGGAATTCTGTAAACATCTTATATCTTTATAGGCACTTCCTTCTTTAGATTGAGAATTTTTTCTTTTGTGATTGTGGTGAATATATTTTCTGTAACTTTGAGCTAGTACTTTTCTTCTTCTTTAATTTCAGTTATTCTTAGGTTTGTTCTTTACATGGTGTTCCATATTTCCTGAATGTTTGTTTCATCACTTCTGATTTTCCTTTTGACTGACTTATCTATTTCCACTATTGAATCTTGCATATCAGATTTTTGTTCTTCCATCTCTTGCGTTCTGTTACTTATGCTTGATTCTGTGATTCTACTTTGTTTTTTCAGATTTTCTATGTCCAACATTGTCTTGATTTGTAGGTTTGTTTTTTCTTTATTGCTTTCATTTTAATTTTCCCCAAGGATCCAGCAATATCCCTCTTAGGCATATACCCTAAAGACGCACATTCATACCCCAAAATCATTAGTTCAGTTATGTTCATAGCAGCATTACTCATAATAGCAAGAACCTGGAAACAACCTAGATGTCCCTGAACTGAGAAATGGATTAACAAGGTGTGGTGCATCTACACAATGGAATAATACTCAGCAGTAACAAAAAATGATATCCTAAAATTTGTAGGCAAATGAATGGATATGGAGAATATCCTCCTAAGCAAGGTATCACAATCCCAGAAAGAGAAGAAAGAGGTGTACTCACTCATTAGTGAACTTGACAAAAAATATGAAAAGAGAGAGATGTCATTATACACAAGAACTCAAGGCTAGAACATAGCTAAATGACACAATGCTTCACTTCTGCATTGATGGCCTCTGGCAGAGGGGTAGGTAAGAGAAGACTTGTTTTCTTTAAGTGTCTGACCACAGGGAATTTTATTATGCTCCAGTAAGTAAATGAGCAGCATGAATGGGTATTTTTGTAAAAGGGGAGATAATAAGAGTGGGCATGATTCTGAGAGGTCTGATATCTGAGTTTGATGGGATGCATGATGCATAAACACCAAATAATAAATGTATATATACAAATTTTAAATGAAAATACTATGATTAATATCAGGGTTTCACTGGCTTTGTAACTTTTAATATCTTTATTTTTTTAAGTTTTATGGAATTATATGATATGTATTTGTCCTAGTTTTTTTAAGTTTTAGTAGAATTCTGTAGTAAGTCCATATTTTCTTGTGTTTGTTTCTGTTATTGCTGTATTTTATATTTAGTATGGAATATTTTATTAGTATTTTAAGCAGGTTATAATGTATGCATTTGTTAAAAATTATTCATTAAATTTCGGTTTAAATTTGCTATCTAAAAACTCACCAGTTTTTTCAGACTCTTCAATTTATTGAAACAAGTTTATAATGTATGTCCTCATAATTTCATGGAATTTCAGTCATATCTGTTATAATGTTTGTCTTACAATTTCTAGTTGTATTGAAGTGGGTCTTCCCTTTTTTTGTTTAATTTGGTTCAGAATTTGCCAATTGTGTTTAATCCTTAATAAACGAATACATAAATAGAATGAAAAATTTTTAAATGTTTTCTTTACCTGTTTGGTTGTTTTTTCTTTGATTTCTTAATTTTCTTACAAAAATTTGTTGATCTCTTTCAATTCTTTTTCTTTTCTTCTATTTTTTAAAATAATTTTAAATTTTTTCTCTTAATGCTTTTATTATCTTCATAAAGTTGTTTTTATGGTCTTTCTTTCTGCTTCTGCATTTCTATGATCACATATTGTTGTTATAGACCCACCAGATTCTAATGGTATCGTGTTTTTCCCTATGTTGTTGTATGTATTCTTGTACTGGCATCTGCTCATTGCTTTCTCAGGTCACTGCAGAAATTGTCTGTATCTAGGGAACTGAATTTGGTGTAACCTGTTCTTCCAGCCATCTCTCTTAGCTGTTTAAAACTTATGATCAGAAAATATACACTAAACAGGGTAGAGAGATGGCTCAGCGGTTAAGAGAAAATGTATACTAAAACAAACAAAGTTAAAATAAACAAACAAAATTTTCTAAATATTTTGCAGTGTCTTTAAATACATATAAAGACTTGAAGCAAAGTAATAGACCTTTGTAAAACAGAAATATAGTTTAAAAATAATTTTTAAAATATAGTTTTATATATTTATATATTAAATATTATACATTTAAAATATAGATTTAAAATGACAAAATACTTTAAGGGAGTAAAATAATATAAGAAGATGTATAAATCATAAAAGTAAATTTTCTGAACCTAAGGAAGGAAATGCCTATAAAGATACAAAAAGCTTAAATAACACCATAAAGATTAGATCTCCAAAAAAAATTGATAGCTATATAGTAAAGCCACAAAACATACAGAACAAAGAAAAAATACTGAGAACTGCCAAGGAAAAAGGCAAAATGACCTATAAAAACAGACCCATCAGAAAAACACCAGATGGAAACAATAAAAGCAAGAAGGTCCTGATCAGAAGTTATTCAGATACTGAAAGACCATGGCTGAGAACCCAGGTTATTATACCCAGCCAATCTACAGTCACCATAGATGAAGTAAACATGATATTTTATGTCAAAACCAGATTTAAACGATGGCTGTCCACAAATATGACCCCATAGAAAGCACTAGAGGGAAAACTTCAACCTAAGGAATCCAGATACACACATGAAACCACAAGCAATCAATAATCCCACAGAAGAAAAGCCGAAAGAAGGGAAATACATACAATCTACCACAAAAAAATAACAGAAAATAACAATCAGTGGCCATTATAATTTCTTAATATCAATGGACTCAGTTGTCGTATACAAAGAAAAACCCTAACATGATAGATTCAAAAATAGAAGGCATCCTTCTCTTGCATACAAGAAACATACCTCAACTTCATCCTCTTCCGGCAAATCCAATTTTCTCATCCTAATATCAAGACTGAGTTAGTTGTACCTCCAGAGGGAATGGGATCCAAGGTGACAGTCTAAGGTGCTTCAGATACCAAGCTGTTCAGTGTTTGTGGTATGAAGCTTGAGTGCTCTTTGCTTCTTGTTTAAAGACCACTAATGAGTGAACATATCAAAAGCTTATCTTTCTGGGTTTGTGATACCTCCCTCAGGAGGATATTGCAAATATCATTAAATAGCTCAGTGTAACTCTAACCAAAAAATTAACAAATCTGTTTGACAAAAACTTTAAATTATTGAAGAAAAAAATTGAAGAAGATATCAGAAAATGGATAGATCTCCCATGCTCGTGGAGGAGGAGAATCAACATAGTATAAAAATAACAACTCTACTGAAAGATATCTGCAGGTTCAATGCAACTCCCATCAAAATCCCAACACAATTTTTTGCAGACTTTGAAAGAACAATACTGAATTTCATATTGAATAACAGAAAAGCCAGAATTGTCAAAACAATTCTGCTCAACAAAAGAACTTCAGAAGACATCACCAACCCTGACTTCAAGTTACGTTATAGAGCTACAGTAGTAAAATCATCAAGGTTCTGGCATGAAAACAGATATGTGGATCAATGGAATTGAATTGCAGACCTCAAATTTAACTTATACACCTATGAACACCTGATCTTTGATGAAGAAGCCAAATTATTCAATGGAAAAAGGATAATATTTTTAACAAAAGGTGTTGGCATAACTGGATGGTGAAAGAAAGCAAATAGATCCAAAATTATCACCCTGTACAAAACTCAAATCCAAGTTTATCAAAGACATCAACAGAAACCCAGCTGTACTGAACTTGATAATAAAGTGGTAAATACCCTCCAAGGCATTGGCACAGGTTACTACTTCCTAAATATAACACTAGTAGCACAGACACTATGAACCACAATTAATAATTGGGACCTCATTAAACTATGAAGCTTCTGTAGGGCAAAGGACACAGTCAATAATACAAAATGACACCCTACAGAATGGACAAAGATCTTCACCAACTCTACATCTGACAGAGGACTAATCTCTAAAATATATAGAGAACTAAAGAAACTAGAACCTAAGCCCTAAATAACTCAACTAAAAAATGGGATTCAGAGCTAAAAGGGGAATTCCCAACAGAAGAATTAGAAATGGCTGAAAGAAACTTAAAAAAACTGTACAATATATCTTTAATCATCAGCGATATGCAAATCAAAATACCTTTGAGGTACCTCCTTACACCTGCCAGAATGGCTTAGATCAAAAAAAGAAAAAATGAAAGAGACAGAGAGAGAGAGAGAGAGAGAGAGAGAGAGAGAGAGAGAGAGAGAGAGAGAGAATAATCTATGCTGGAGAAGATGTGGATCCTCCATTTTTGGTGGGAGTATAAACTTGTACAGCCACTCTTGAATGAAGTATAGTGGTACCTCAGAAAACTGGGAATCAATCTACCCAAGGATCCAGCAGTACTACTATTGGGCATATACCCACAGGATGCATACTCATACCCCAAAATCATTAGCTCAACTAGAAAAAAAACAGATGCCCTTCAACTAAAGAATGAATTAAAAAACTGTGGTACAACTACATAATGGAGTATTATTCAACAGTAAAAGAGAAAGACATCCTCCAATGCAGGAAAATGCATGGTTTTGCAGAGTATCCTCCCTAGTGAGGTATCACAAGTCCAGATAGATAGAAATTTGATGTACTTACTCATAAGTGGATTTTAGACAAAATGCAAAGAATGCCTAACTTGCAATCCACAACACCTGAACTGCTTGGTATCAGAAGGAACTTACATGAGAAAGCCAGGCATTCTATTAGGAAGAGAAAATGGAGAATGTCTCATTAGTAAATGTCACCATAATAGGTAACAACCAAGGGCAGTTGGGAACAAATCATCAGAGGAGATGGTTGAGAAGAGCAATGAAGAAGAGAAATAATGAATATTTTAATAGAGAAGAACAATGCAGGGCTGGAAGGAGATTGTGTGCTAGAGAAACCCCCAAGAACTCACAGGATGTCCTGGATAGGTCCCCAACCAATAATGGAGGATATGCCTAAACAGGATGTTCTCTATAATCAAACGAATAATCACCCTAAGTGTCATCACAAAACCTACAACCAACAATGAATGGAGGTGGAGGCAGAGATCCATGACTGAACACTGGGCCAAGCTCCACTTACAGTTGGAGAGTCGGGAAGAAGAGTTTGTATGAACAAGGAGATAGGGATTATGAGAAGTCTCACAGAAATGGCTGCCTGGAACTCTGGAGAGCACACTGAGTCAAGAACAGTCCCTGGGAAACCATAGGACAAAGAGCTAGGCCTTCCAAGGGTAGGCAACTGTTGATTAGCATGGGCAGTATGTAGAGCCTTGAAGGGTGAGATCAGACTGTGTTCCTATAAATTTCCTGGCATCTTGGATCCCATACCCTGGAGAGGAGTGCCTAACCCAGCCTTGATATTGGGATGAGATAATTGACCTGCCTGGAGTAGTTGTGCCATGCTGAGCTGACCCACCATAGGACTTTCTGTCCTTTTTGGGAGGGGGTCGGGGATGGGTTGGGGGAGAGTCAGAATTCAGACTGGAAGGAATTGCGAACAGGGAAGAATAGGTGAGCAGTGTAATTCACGTAAAAAAAAAAGACATTTTGTTTTTTAATAAAATGACAAAAAACATAAAAATAAAAAATAGAGACTGGATACTGTACATTACTGTGTTGTATTTAAATCTTTGACTGTTGAGTAAAGAATAACAACTGCTAAAAGATTTTTCATTATAGATGTTGCTGAGAATAATCCATCCTATATACTTTTCAAATGCTTGACTTTAAAATTTTAATCTAATTAAATGTTACATTGGGTAAGAGGTTATGTTTTTCTTTACACAGGAATTAAAATGCTAGATTTATTCTGGGTTAAAAAAAAATCAGGTTTGATATAGGAAGATCCTTGAAATCCTGACTACAAACATGAAAAATAAACACAAAATTGCTACAATATATGTGATGTATATTTTACCTGCTCAAACACAAAATAAAAATTATTTTTAGCTGACTTGTGTACAATGCACAATTTATACTTGTATTAATCAAGATATCTATATTCTGTTTTAAAAATCATCTATTTTTATAGCAAGAAGACCAGTCATCAATAAAAATAGATGGCCCACATAATTCACTGTTTCACAGTACCTCTCTATTGCACTTTCCTCTAAATCTTTCATCCAAAAATATTCAAGGTCCTGGCTGAGATGATCTAGCCTTAGAGAATATTCTACTCAGAACTTGACCATAATCCTAAATTTTCTTAGAATTCCCCGGAAAGTACCAGTGCCTCAAATCAGTAGGAAGTAGCCTAGAAAACTATGCCCATATGTCAAAAATTAAATTATAAATGATTTTAATCCTTTGGGGGTTGTTTATATGTTGTTACAGATAATGGTCAGGAAAAAAAAAGCTAAACAAAAGAGATTAGATTTAAGTATCTTGTTCTAAATAGAAAAAATAAAGAATATAGAAATGATGAGATAGAATAATAAATTTTTGAACCTACATTAATTCAGAAACTAAGTATTAATCATAGATTTCTTACATTGGTAATATTTTGAATTATTGATAAATATTTAAATTTAATTTTATTATACACTGTATATTTCTGCTCTTGTTTAGGGGTACTGTGTTTATGTGCCTCATTTATAAATGTCATATATAATTTTAAAATAGAGATGGAGTCATCAATAACAGCAAATTTATAATCATGTTAGACATTCTAAGTCATACAGAGACACATTTTAGATAGATACACAATCTTCAAACTCTTCAAATACTTACAAAACTTGGCATTTAAGATATTTAAGAAATTAGACTTTTCTCAACAATGAGACACATCTGCTCCTGGCATCAACAATTACTTCAAATAGAATGATGGACACTAGAGAAACTTCAAATAGTGTTGGTTTTCTTTTTGGCAAAAACTAGCCATGTGGACAAAGAAACAGTCCTTGCCTGGACTGCTAAATGTGTGTTGTCCAAATTGGACAAGCAGGACAAAAAGGAGAGTCACAGCAGCATTTTCTCAAGACAAGGTGGGACAGTTGTTCAATAATCTTGCTTCATTCAACCAATTCCCTACTTCTTCCCACCCATTTCCTTTCTAGGATCATTCTTTAATGTAGGCCTTAAGCATATCTTTACTGTTGCTGATTCTTTTAAATAATTATTTAATGGAGGTCTTGTAATAAACTTATCTCTATGTGATGTATATTACAAATTTAAAGTTGCTTACTTACCATGGAATCTCAATATAATTTTGAAATTTTTAAAATGTTAACATAAGATCAATGAACATCTATTACTACAATAAAAATTTCAAAAATCTCTTTATTTTGCGATAAATAGTTATTGTTAAAATGATTTTCATAAATGAAAGATGTGAAAAAATTAATCAGTATTATGTTCAAATGTTCATTTATAAAAATCAAAGCCAGCTTACACATAGCCATTACTAATTGCAAATACGTGTATATGTGTTTCTACCACCATGCATCTGGGTGCTAAAAGTCAGAGAAATACCTCGACAGAGTTAATATTAGAGCAAAAATTAAGTCCTCTTTCATAAATCCATTGTCTAATACCTGCATTCATGTGTGATTATTATTTTTATTATCATTATTATTAATATTACTACTTTTGGAATTATTTACATTAAATTATTGTTTTAAAAAAGAAATATCCTCTATCAGTAACAGAAAAAAAAAATGAAGTTTTGAGATGGAATGGGCCGAAGGGATTTTTTTCATTAATGTTTTCTACTACATATGCCTCCTACAACTACCCAGAACACTAGGGGAACGGACACAATTAGTCTTCTTAAAAATCTGATGCAATGGTGGTCACTTCTTTGTTTTTTGAAATTGACTGTGGAAAAGTGATAATACAATGGGAATTCATTTGTTTGACTTTGAATGCCCTGAACATATGACTACTGTACTTCCAGACACAAACTAGTTTTATTTACCTAAAGTAGAAAATTGTGCTTAAACTTCGCTGGTTAAAAAGTTGAAAAATAATTTATCCATCTTAGCAGTGCAATGTTTGTTTAGGACTTCGCACATGTTGGTTGCTGGGGAAACAGCTATTAAAAAGACAAGGTTTGTGCCCTTGAAGAGTTTGAAGCTGTCAGAGATGAGATATAAGTAATGTATGTATGTATGCATATAATTGCTTATTCTAAAATGGATGTGCAAGGAATGTATGAGGAGTGGGGCAGCATTATAGATGGAAGAATAACAGCATTTATTTTTAAACAGAATTCTAATACATTCAGGTTTGCATTTCTTCTAAAAGATGCCATCACTGACCAATGTAAAGAATTTTAACATAGAAAGTCTAACCATTGCAGACTAATCATAAGAGAGCTGTAGATGAGTGTATCACTTAAAGTTGTGTGTCTACAAGCAATGTGAATATAAATGCAAAGGTAAGGTATGATCTATTGCAAAGTAAAGCTTTAAGTTAATCTAAAATTCCACACACAGACCCATGCCATAATTGATTGTTACTTAACTCTCAGTGCTATTTGGGGAAGCTTTAGGATGTGAAGGAGAGGAGCTTACCTAGAATAGACCTTGGAAGAGTTGTTGCCTCCTGCATCCTGTCACTCTGCTTTTGTTCCTGGTCTTTCTTGACATAAAAATCTTCTTCCACAAGTTCTCTCCACCATGAGTTAGGTTTGTCCTCTGTGCTTTTAGCAATAAGATGCACTGAAGTTTTGTTTTTTAAATTATGTTTCTCCCTTCCTTTTCTTCCTTCCAAACCATCCAGTACACCTATTCCTGCTTACTCATGGCTTCTTTCTTTAGTAATTACAATTATTCATATATGTATATTCTTAAATGATAGTCCATACAAGTTTTATTGGTGTGTTTGTTTTATGACTGTCTGGCATTGGATAAGCACTGGAACTCTTTAAATGCAAGAGATCTCTTTTATCACCTATCTTATTGTGTTATTCGTTTATAATTAAAAAATAATTACAACTTAGAAAAATTATATGGATATAGTTATATCTATATATAAACAACAATAGATAATTTTCAAGACATCATGGTATAAGCAGAAAAAAGAAGCTCAGTTTACAATGAAGGGAACCTGTACAAAAATACTTTTACATCAAGACAGACCAGGCATAAAAGCAAAGTGACAGGATATAGAGGCATTTGCGCACTTGCTTTCACACACATACATTTAATATATGAGTAACATTAAACTCAATTGTATTATTTTTGAGCAACAGCAGATAAGTAACAAGAGTTTTACATTCATATCACCAAGAACCACATGAATGCTCTATGATACTACAAAGAATGACCTGATCTTTGGTCTTGAACAGAAATCAAGACAGCTTTTTGGAAAATTTGTCAACTTCTGCATCATGTAGACAGAAAATAAAAAAAAAAATGAGAGAGAACTGGATAGTTGTAAACACCAAGAACTTGTTACTTAGTCGTCTAATTCTTTCAATTTGGACCTACCATATAAAGTATTCAGAATATATATAAAAAATTATCAGCAACTGGCAAGCTTCCAAGTAGCTATTAGCCTTTAAGAGACAATATAAAATGTATATGTTTTATAAATACAAATCATGCACATTTAGAACATAATGTACAATATTATATGTACATATTATAAAATGATTGACACAACTAAAGTAATACATTTATACATCAGGTTCAGTAGTAATCACTCTATTTTGTAGATAGGAAATCTTTAATATTCTTCTGTAGGCCAACATCCAGTTAGACCGTTATTGTTTGTTTAAGATACTTCCTGTTTTCTATTTTATAATTTTGGCTTCTTTTTTAAAACCAAGTGTCCATAGTTGTGAGATTTTTTTTTTATATCTGAATCTTCAATTTCATTCCATTTGTTAACATGTCTGCTTTTAAGCAAATATCATATTGTTTTTGATACTATAGTTCTATAGTATTAAAGCTTGAAACCTGGTACATACATATAGAAGTTCTTATATTATACAAGATTAAAATTAACTATACTGGGTTATTCATATATGAACTTGAATATTGTTCTTTGAAGATCTGTAAAGTCTTGTGTTGAGATTTCAATGGAGATTGTAGTTTATTTTCAGCAAGCAGGCCATTTTTCTATGTTAATCCTGATAATCCATAACAATGGGAAAGCTTTCCAACCTCTGGTATGTTTTCCAATTTCTTCCTTCAAAGATTTGAAGTTCTTGTCATACGTATCTTTTCCTTGTTTGGTTAGAGTTACACCAAGATATTTTTTTTATCATTGTGAATAATGTAAAATATTTTTTTGATTTCTTCCCAGCCAGGTTATTATTTGTATATAGGAGGACTACTGATTTTTTTTTTATCTAACAAGTTAACTAGAGGTGTTTATTAGCTGAAAGAATTCCCTGGAGAAATAATTTTGGGGTCACTTTTATATACTGTTATATCATCTGCACATAATAATGCTTTGACATCTTTATTTCCAATTTGGCTCCCCATGATCTCTTTTAGTTGTCTCACTACTCTAGTTGGATTTTAAGTACTATATTAAATAAATATGAAGAGAGTGGAAGCCTTGCTATGTTCTTGGTTATAGAGACATAGCTTTGAGATTTTCTCCATTAAATTTGATATTGGCTATGGGTTTGCTCTATATGTATATATATATAGAGAGAGAAAGAGAGAGAGAGAGAGAGTGAGAGAGAGAGAGAGAATGGGTGTTGAAATTTGTCAAAAGCATTTTTAGTATTTAATGACATAATTGTGTGATTTTGTTATTTTATTTGGTTTATATGCTAGATTACACTGGCAAATTTTTGTATGTTGAATCACTTCTGAATCTCTGGATGAAACCTACTTGATCATTATGGTGGATGATATTTTTATGTTTACTTTTAGTTTCAGCTTGCAAGGGCTTTATTGAGTATTTTCCTTCAATGTATATGAGGGAAATTGTAGTTGGAATTTTTTTCTAGCTGACAATCAACTCTTAAATAAAGACATAGAGACATATTACTAATTATGAATGCTTGGTCTTAGCTCTTTTGACTTAAATGTGCTGTTTCTGTTAATCTATGTTTTGCCTTCATTGGTGCTTTCCTTCATTCTGAATGTTCTACAATTCTGCTATCTCTGTGTCTGTCTGACTGTCCCTTGACATCTCCATAGTGTCTCTTTTTTCTTTCTTCCTCTTTCATCCTAATCTAAATTCCTGTTCCTACTTACTGTTCATCCCTCTCTATCAGACATTCAGGTTTCTACTAGATCAGTCAGGTGCCTTAAGTAGGCAAGGTAAAACAACAACACATCTTTACATAGTTAAACAAATATTCTGCAACATAAACAAATATAACACTTCTTTGCATGATAAAACAAATATCCTGCAACAGAAAATTTGTATGTAATTTTGTTTCTTTGTTTTATTGTTTTGTAACAGGATGCCTGTGACCTCATGAAAGAAATTTGACAATGTTTCTCCTGTTTCTGTTTTATTAAATAATTGAGGATTATTGTCAGTTTTTTCTTCTTTGATTGATTATATTTTCAAATGCAATGATATTGTAATGATTTTGATAGGAAGGATCAACATAGTAAAAATGTCAATTTTTCTAAAAGCAATTTACAGATTCAATGCACTGCCCATCAAAATCCCAACAAAATTTTACAGACCTTGCAAGAACAATACTCAACTTCATTTGGAATAACAGGAAAGCTAGGATTGCCAAAACAATTTTGCTCAACAAAAGAACCTCAGGAGGCATCACCATCCCTCACTTCTGAGTTATAGTATAGAGCTACAATAATAAAAACGACTGGTACTGGCATAAAAAAAGACTTGTGGATCAATGGAATGAAATCGAGGATCCAAGCATTAACCCAAATACCTACGAACATCTGATCTTCAACAAAGAGGCCCAAAGTATTCAATAGAAAAAAGATAGTATCTTTAACAAATTGCACGAACTTTTTAAAAATTTTTTGAAACACTTTTATTTATCTTAGTTATTAACATATTGATACTTCTTTAATTTGTGTTTATAATCAATTTATATAACATGTTCTAAGCAGTGACAGCTTGACTCCAGTGCTAAAAACATTAAAGAAAAAATTGTTGAAACAGCCACAGAGAATGAAAGCAGCTAAAAATATAAAGAGACATAAATAAAAAGCAAGAGAAAAGTTTGTTAACTTTAGTGTTACCTATATTTATAATTAAATAGAAAGAAGGTATTCAGCAATGAGTTTTAGGTACACTGAAAACTACAGTTTTTATGGAGTAGTAGATATGAAAATTCAAGAGAAATGAATTCAAGAGACATGAGAAAGAAAAAGTTAAGGAATGTGATCAACACATTTCTTTTAGAATTATTTTCAATGGAATAGATAAATATCACATAATATATAAATAAATCCCTATGTGAAGTTTAATTTTACATGAGAGAAAATAGTATTTAACATTTACAGTTGCTATAAGGGAAGGAGAGGCAGAGAGTACCATGGGAGACTTTAATTTTATTAACTGTGGTCAAAACAGACTTCAGAAGATAGACTATTAATGCATTCACAATGAAAATATTTGTGATATATCTTGTGGTAGCCATTCTTAGTACATCAATTTCTACAAGAAACAAGAAATTAAGTTGTAAATTGGGAAGGAGGCTTGTGAAGGGAATATAAAGAGAGAGAAAACTGATGAACAATTATTATTACTATTTTATAGAATTAAGTCTCATTTTTTATAAAGGCATCCCCTTGTTCAAACTCCCTTCCCCCTTCCGCCCCCTCCCAGTCACTTTCACTTCTCCCCATCCTCTCTTCTCCTCCCCACTGGAATGGAAAATCGAGTAGGAGAAGCAAGTGTGTCCTGTTCAGCTGATGACATTGGCATAGCCACAGGATCTTGACCTTCTATTTGGCATTTCTAACATTGAAACAGCACAAGATATATAGAGCTTTTTATTGGGGGTGTAGTTCGGTTTGATTTATTTTGGCTTTTTGAGACAGGGTTTCTCTATGTGATACTGACTATCCTTTATCTCTCTCTGTCATTCAGTGGCCAACTCAGATGGCCTCACATTCAGAGATCCACTTCTTTCTTTCACCTCGGTGCTGGGATTAAAGGTGTGCACCATCACCACCCTGCATATATATCTGATTTTATTTGTGGAAATTTTTTTTTCAATTCTAGTATGTGGTGTCTACCAAAATCCAAATGCAATATTCATGAAATATATCTATAATTCAAATGACACATAACCTATTTTATAAACACTTTCATATGGCTATAAAGTTTTAAATATTTGTGTTCATCGTAGGAATTGAGAACATTTTTCAAGTGATTTACAAACTATGCCATTCCCTTTACTCACAGTACTAATTAACTTCATGGTAGGAGTGTGTTTTAATCTTCCATGACTTTTATAGTCCTTACACAAATACTGGTGCAGGATGTCATTTATGGAACTGACTGAATGAACTGATAAAACACAAGAAGACTGTTTTCATCTCTGTAAAGGAAGTGTTAGATAACCTTGGAACATCCTGTCAGTAACAGCATTTTGCAGTTAGGTTTTTGCAAAAGAAAATATTTAGAGCATATTTCATGCTCTTTGGAAAATGGGTTGATAGTTATTACTGGAGTTTGTTTTGAATGCTGCTTCTGCAGGCCTAATACATTAACTTTATCCCAAACAGGAAATGGTGGCATCAGTCTTACAGTAACTCCTTCACAAGTCATCAGTACTTGGGGAGAAAAGTAAGCAAAACATTCAAACAAATTTAATGTGAACTCCTTAGCCTCTGCTTAGATGAAAATTTTTCTAGCAATGGTTTGTTAGCTTCTGCTGACAGATTTGTTCTGAAACCTTAATGCTTTGGCTTATTTTTGTTTTTCTGTGCTGTGCATGAGCCATCTAAAGGCCAGATTCTAAGGCAGTGTTCTTTAATAAAGTAAAGAGAGGAAGCATGCTATTCTCACTGTACAACTACTGCCCTCTCCTTTCTGCCAGTCATTTTTATTTTGTTGTTTCTGCAGCTTAAACAACCCACACTGAGATCTAAAATTTTTCACCTGCACACATTTAATTCATTTGCTCTGGAAACCTCCATACTGTTATTCTCCAAAGACCTAGTATACAATCAGTTCCTGTAAAAGCCTATTTGTACTACCTTATGCTGTTATGGGTATGAAACACAATAATATATCCTCTTAACCCAAGGGCAAAATATTTTCTACATGTGCTGTATGATTAATAGTAGTTTGTGATGGAAGAATCGATTGGTTAGATATTACATATTTAAATCTATCTGTGCTCAAATGTTCAATAACAAGCATACCTTACACTATTTTCAGTGAGATGATGGAAGTGTTCATGTTGCTCGAAGCAAAGAAACATGAATCTAAGCAGGAGATAAGTCAGGGACTATTCTAGATATTGTTAAATTTACTAAAATTGATATTACAGAAAGAAATGTCCAAATTATATGGTAATTATTATTCTATACTGACACAAGAAATGGTTTTAAAATATCTAATCATAAAGACAATTTTGGTATATGATTTTTAATTATTGGATGATTTTGTGTATATATATATATATATATATAGTAACATATTTTGTTAATTTTCACACCCATTCTCATTTCTCTCCCACACATGTTGAAGTCTTTTTTTAGACAAGCCTCAGCCTTCTCCTACTTTTTTGCTTTGCTTTTGTTATTTGTCATAATGTCACAGTGTAAAATGCCCTTCAACATTACATCATTTATTGGGAAGGGTTCTGAGGCACTAGCACTTCCAGGTGAAATATTAGTAGTTAATTGTGTCCTTGGAGTTTGGGCAATACTCTTTTAAAATAATCAGTGGTTTAGCCATTGGTAGCTTACTAAAGCAACAGTTAATAACCACTCCTCTATGATATTCATAAAACAATTCTATAAATCAATTCTTTCTGATGGGTAATTCTTTTGTTATATCCATGTTACAGAAGTCCAAAGAAATCATGATAACTAGGTACATAGGCTTACTTGGGGTTATGTTTACTATGCTCTTTAATTCATTACTTGAGTATTAACCAACTTCTTTCCAAGAGGTAAGTGATAATTTGAGTGAAGTATGGCCTCAGTCTCATTATCAGAGGGAATAGCTACTCACATAATCCTAATATGGCTGCCTTTGTCAATGTGGTCTAGGATATAGTGACTTTTTGCACTATGCAAGTCCATGCATTTCAAGATTGGTGAAAATATGAAACCAATAGCCAAAGCTAAGCCTAGGAAGACTAGAATATCAACTTAGAAAAAAATCTTACTGTCTATCTTTCTTTGTGTGTTGTTGGTTTCTACACTGCCCCAAAGTGCCCCCTCCCAATTCCAGCTGTATTTCCACATACTCTCTCCCTCAATTCCATATACCTGTCCCTCTTACACTTTTCCCAAACTCCCAAATCTAATATATTTCCCTTTCTCAGAGAGATCTATGTTTCACACCTAGAATCTTCCTCCTCACTTAACCGCTGACTCTGTGGATTGTAGCTTGATTATTATTTACTTAACTGTTAATATCCACTTATCAGTGAATACATATCATATTTGTTTTTCTGGGTCTAGGTTACCTCATTCAGAATGACATTTTCTAGTTTCTTTCTTTTGATTCTGAATTTTATGTTGTAACTTTTTATAAGCAACTGAATAATACTCTATTCTGTAAATAGACGACATTTTCTTTATCAGTTCTTTTGTGTAAAGACTTCTAGATTATTTACAACCTTTGGCAATTTTGAATAACAATGCAAATAACATAGCTGAGCAAGGGTCTTGGAGTAGCATGAAATGTCTTTTGGGTACATGTCCATAAGTGACATTAGATGAGTCTTAAGGTAGATTGATTCACAATTTTCTGAGATACTCTATCTTAATTTTTATAGTAGATGTATAGGTTTGCACTCCCACCAGAAATGGAGAATTGTTCTCCTTTTTACACATGCCAGAATGATCTGTAACTTGTGTTATTGATTTTGATCATTATCACAGGTATAAAATGGAATCTTAAAGTAATTTTGATTTGAATTTCTCTGATGGCTATGAAAGGTAAACATTTCTTTAAGTATTTTTCAGCCCCTTCAGATTCTTTTGTTGAGAATTCTCTGTTTACATTTGGAGCCCATTGCTGTGGGATGTCTTTTTGTATGATGTGAACATATGTTGCTGCCATTAGTTAACACATGACTGCTTTAGCCAATGGCAAGGTAGGAAACAGCCTAGTAGGTATTCCAAGCAGAGATACAGAAAGAAGAAAGGCAATATTGAAAGAGATTTGAGCAAGGTGTAATGTAACACAGGTAAAACCATGAGACACTTGATAATATATAGATTAATAATATGAGTTAAGCTTTTAAGTATGAGAGCTAGTAAGTAATATACCTAAGCTAACAGCTGAGCATCACAAATAACATTATTAAGCCTCTGAGTCAATTATTGCAGAAGTGGTTACTGAGTATTTAACAGTTACTGGTCAGACAGGAACTTATGACTACACTTTGTGTTTAAATGGCTTATTTATTTTTTGAATATCTACTGGTTTGAGTTAATTATACACCTTGGATATTAGTCCTCTGTCAGAGGTTGGTAAAAATCTTTTCTAAATCTGTATATTGACATTTTCTTTGATTGAAGGTGTCTTTTACCTTTTGGAGGCTTTTCGGCTTTATGAGTTCTCATTTATTGTTAATATCAGTACCTGTGGTACATGTATTCTGTTCAGAAAATTGTCTCTTGTCCCAATATTTTCAAAGTACTTTTCCTTTTAGCAGGTCTAGTGTATCTGGTTTTATCTTTATATTATTGATCAGTTTGGACTGTAGTTTTGTGAAAAGTGGTAAATATGGATTTATTTGCATTCTTTTACAGGCAAACATCCACTTTAAATATGATTTATTAAAAATGAGCTCTTCTTTTTCCATTCTGTATTTCTTTATTCACAATGAAGAGTCCATTCACAATTTATGCCTCACTCTTCACTTTCATTTCATTCATCAATGTGCCTGTTTTATATCAATGCCATGAAGAAAAGCTATATGACTATAGCTCTGTAATACAACTTGAAATCAGAGATAGTGATTCCTCCATCAGTTCTTTTGTTTTTATTGCTCAGAATTTTGCTTTTCTTGTGGTTTACATATGAAGATAAGAATTGTCGTTTTTTTGTATAAAAAAATTACACTACAGTTTTGTTTGGTATTGCAGTGAATCAATAGATTACCTTTGGTAGGATGAACATTTTTTTATTATGCCAATTATACCAATCAATGAGCATAAGAGATCTTTCCGTCTTCTTATATTTTCTTCAATTTCTTTCTTCAAATATTTAAGATTTTGTTATACAAGTCTTTCACTTGCTTGGCTGAATATCAAAAACTTCTCTCAGTGTTCAAGAGGTATGCAGCTGACAGAGAGAAAATAACTATAGGTTAAAAGATATTCACAATATTCTCTTTACTTATTTCATTTTTATTGGCATGACCCTTATTGGTATGACAATTATAATAGTGAAGGCATAAGCTTATATACTCATGCAGCCAGTAATTCTTTGGCAAGATAATGCAGGTCTTGAATTCCACAGGGTAACAGAGAGGAGTGATAAGATTTACAAACAGGAAGTAGCTGTCAGCTTTGGTTTATGATACAAAATGGAAATGACTAGTCAAGGTTTTTCTGGTGAGGGTCAACTAAAGATCAGATCAACAAGGCAATCTAAAGGGGGGAAAGCATGTGCTCTAACTACAATCATAAACGTGACTTGGCATAAGATTAAAAGTTTTTGATCAGCAAAAAACCATGATCAATGTAAAGTCCTGTGCTTTTTTCAAAGACTCCAGGCAGCTACTTTTCTGATAGGCAGGAGGGCAAGTGTTCTAAGTTGCTAGGTGACCTGAGTAAACAATAGAGAATGTCTTCAGGTTTTGTGCTGCAGTAGCACTTTCCCTAGGAGGGAGTCTTTTACTATTAAAGTTCAAGTTGTACATGAAACTGGACCTGTCGGCTTTTAGCTGCTCTGGCCTTGGGGTGCAGTACTTAAGAATAAATGTTTATTTTAACTCCTGCAACTAAGCGTCCATTGATGATCTTTATTTGTTATATCACAAAAATAAATCTTTAAGTGTAGATTGTGTGTTAATGAATTCAGGTGCAAGTAAGTATAGGAACTTATGGGCCTGAAATTAGTGGTGTTAGCTCCTGCTTTTTCACTTATCTGTAGGGTTGGAGAACTTAGAAAATATCAGTGTGTCATCTATCTGCTGCTCTCTTTGGATGTCTGAGAAATGCTTCAATTGAAATACTTTGTCCAAGTACTGACTCTGTCCAGATGTTTACCAGTAAAGATAATTTCAGGGAGGGCAGACATTGAATCTATTTTGGGCAAAGGAACAAAGACCTGATTTGTGAGAAAAAAGATCTTATCTGTGTGAATGTTTTTACGTAGAAAAGTTACCCATATGTCCCCAAATGTATAGGAGAAATTGTGCCCAATAACTGATTAATCATACTGCTAAATTTTCTGAGAAATGAATTTGAAGTAAATAACAAAATACAAAATGGGAAAGGTGTAACTACACACAAGAAATCCTCTGCAGGAAACAACTAACATTCAAAGGCAATTAACATCAATATTCCTTGTGTTTTGTTTGGCCTTACCTCCTCCAGGGCTCCTGGCTCTGATGGGTCAGTCAGCCTTGTCAGTGTCAACTGAGCTTCTACTTCATATTTCTGTGAATCTCAGAAGCTGGATTTATCCCAAGATATTTTATTTTTTATATTATTGTGAAAAGTATATACAGAGAAGGCTAGAGTTGTTTGTTTCTGCCTGTAGGTAAAAGACAATGAACCTGTGCTCTCTAGAGTTGCACATTTTGCCCTACAGAATTCTAGACTTTAAATACTGTGGGAAATAGTCACTGTTTTGCCACAACATCAACCATACCTGTATAAATAGTGCTTTTTATTAAATGAACTATATTATCTTACACTATATTTTGTTGGAATGGATAATAACCCACAGCATATCCTAGAAAAATAACTGTCCACACAAGACAAACTTGAACTTTTTTACTTGTACCATTTATCCATTTATATATTTTATAACTGAGAGATCAAGATTCTAACCCTTTCAGAAGCCCAATATTCAGCATTAATATTCTGTAAATGTCTTTTACTTTGAAATTTAGTTTAACCTAACTCTTGTCCTATCTGCCTTCCAATGACACAGAAAGATCAATCTTTCTACTTTATTTTCTTAACTTTTTATTTTTATTGCTTGTGCACACATTGCCAGGAAAGATACCACAGACAAAAAAAAAAAAAAAGAAGTACCCCAGAATATGGGAATGGGTAAGGTCATTGAGAATGACTATAAAGATTAGAAACAAAAACTGTTGAATATACTTTATCCACATCACTTAATTAATATTATATCATATTGTATTTTATTTTATATTAATGTTTACACTTATATTAGATATGTTTATTATATATTTCATGTATTATATTAATATAGTGTTTTATATATTCATATTACATTTTGTATTTATAATTATACATATATATGTACCATTTGTGTGCTTGGATCCTTCATGGGCAAGAAAAGGGCATTAGATATGTAGGAAATAAAGTTATAATTGAGAGCTGTCATATGGGCACTGAAATCAAACTCAGCTTCTCTGAAGTCTGATTCTCTGTAATAGTGCTGAGTACTGTTAACCACAGTGCTCTCTCTCCAAATTCCTTTGATTTTTTTTTTAGTGAAAATAGTTAAATATGTAAAAGTACCTTTACATACTATAATAGATTTTTAAAATATTTTTCTTTATTGACCAGAATAATTTTGTTTATTATTGTAGTCTTTCACAAGTCCTGCACATTTTCTAAAAAAGTTTCCTTTATATTAATATAATGCTGAATATTGTCATTTTACTAAACTGAAAACATTAAAATAATATAGTAAAATTAAGAGATGAAATTTAAAGGAAGCATCTATTTAAGTGAGATAGGGTATTTTTCAGGACTCATCCCAGTATAAGGTACAAACTAATTCTGTTTTTGAGCAAGTAGGCCAGTGAGGCCTCTCAACTATGTAGGCTAGGCTGGTGCAGCTGCTACTGGACATATGTCAGAACTAGTTGGTAGTTTATTGAAAGTATTGCATGCTTTGTTTAAAAAAATAGGAAAATCATTAAAGTGATAAGTTGAAAGCTTCCTCTCTAGTACAGTAAGCACAATTATGGCTTCCAGGAGAAAGCTTTCACTGATTATTTTATAGAATTTATGGGCTATAGTACTAAAATGTAAAGCAAGTTGCTCCTGCTGTTGGTCTTGAGATACACTTGGACAGGCAAGTCCTAATATGTTCCAATTGTATTTAAGCCCTGTTCCATAGGAAGGAACTAATATTAAAATACCTAGGCAAAGTCCTGTGGCTGAAGAGGGTATATCTCTCATTGGTTTAGATGATTATAATTTTTGATAAACACATTTTTTTTTAAAGATTTATTTATTTATTATGCATACAGTTTTACAGAAGAGGGCACCAGACCTCATCATAGATGGTTGTGAGCCACCATGTGGTTTTGCTGGGAATTGAACTCAGGACCTCTGGAAGAACAGTCAGTGCTCTTAACCTCTGAGCCATCTCTCCAGCCCGATAAACACATTTTATGTAACTATCACATCTCTTTCTAAAAATCGGTGGAGTGAAATGAGAAAAAAAATAAAGGGACAGACATATAATGATGGGTAGAAGTTACATGACAATCAGAAATAAAATTAAAGGATAGACCACCATAAGCTGTGAACAAATAAATGACGACAGTAGGATATTCAAATTTATCAAATACATCTTTTGCCAAAGTTAAAAACAACAATAATGAGAACATACAAGGTAAATTAAGAGGCAGAATTAGAAAAAACAGAAGAATAAAGCATTCATATTCCATATAATCAAATTTATTTTCTATTCTACTGGTATGCAGGACATCTTAGTGCCTAACAAGCTCAGACTAGAAAGTTAAATTTTGTCTTATTAATTTAAAGATCAAGTCCTCAGTTTCATGATACAACTATTAATGTTCACATGTACAGTACAATATGAAACACCAATATAATTTTTTTTAAATTTTTTTAACACCAATATAATTTTATTGAATAAATAAACTTCACAAAGTAATACATTTCTGCTTTACATGAAGCAGGTGAGTATCATTGTATAATATAAATATTATTTCATAATATTTATAACTGATAATTTTACTGTTATGTATATTAATCATTTCAAATGAATATAAATAACTTGTATAAATTTGTGCTACAATGGATTATCAAAATATCATGTGAATTTTCCCCACACATGCAAAATAATTTACTTTTCTGGACATGTCTAAGAAATAGTAAGAATTGGCCATGGTTTTTAAATGCATGGATTTTTTAATAAATCTTAAAAGTTCTATGAGAGAAATGATTAAAATCTTTTGATAATATATAAATGTGTATATGATTCATGTTTATTTCCAGGTTTCTATGCACACATACATCTACTCTGTAATGGATATGAGTAATTTTTTTACTATTATAAGTTATAATATGTCAGTACTCAGCATATAAAATGTTCTTTTATATTAAATTTAATGAAGTATATTTTTATTTTGGTAGCTAATATTTTCTTTTTTATGTGTGTGTGTCTCTCTGTGTGTGCGTGTGTGTGTGTGTGTGTGTGTGTGAGAGAGAGAGAGAGAGAGAGAGAGAGAGAGTTTTAAATCATTTTTCCCACCAATGACCTTACAATGAAATAAGAATCCTTTTGTTTAAAGTCCACTAATGAGTGAGTACATCCCCTGCATATACTTCTGGGTTTGTGAGATCTCACTCAGGAGGATAGTCTCCAAACTTATCTATTTGCCTGTGAATTTTAGGATATCATTTTTTCTTACTGCTGAGTGGTACTCCATTGTGCAGATGTTCCACAGTTTGTTAATCCATTCCTCAGCTGAGGAGCATCTAACTTGTTTTCAGGTTCTTGCTGTTACAAACAATACTGCTATGAACATAGATGAGCTAATGCTTTTGGGATGTGAATGTGTGACTTTAGGGTATATGCCCAATAGTGGTATTGCTGGATACTTGGAAAGATTGATTCCAAGTTTTGTGAGAAAACTCCATTCTGTATTCTAGACTGGTTGAATAAGTTTACACTCCCACCAACAGTGTAGTAGTATTCCCCTTGCTCTGTATTCTCTCCAGCATAGGCTGTCATCTGTGGTTTTAACCTTAGCCAATCTTACAGGTGTCAAGTGGTATCTTAAAGTTGTTTTTATTTGCATTTCTCTGATGGCTAAAGATGATGAGCACTTTTGCAACTGCCTTTCAGCCATTTGTAATTCTGCTGAGAATTCCATATTTAGTTCTGAACCTCATTTTTTAATTGGGTTATTTAGGGTTTTGGACTCTAATTTTTTGAGTTCTTCATATATTTTAGAAATCTGTCCTCTGTCACTTGTAGTGTTGATAAAAATCTTTTTCTATTCTGTACGCTGTCATTTTGTCTTATTGACTGAGTCCTTGGCCTTACAGAAGCTTTTCAGTTTCAGGAGGTCCCATTGATATTTTCTATAGTAAGATTAAAATTTAACATTTTAAGTTTATGTGTTATCTAATCTAAGCATTCTAAGTTGAAGGAAATTACATGAGAAGATACAATAAAAATAAAACTTCAATATTTAAATGATAGCACCTTTTGTGATTAAGAAAGAACATTCCTAGAAATCATAATAGTATTGGCAGACAATTCCAATCTTGAGTAGAAGTTAGTTAATGGCTCAGAAGACTACCAAGGAAGAACATTTAACAAAATCTACTGACTTCCTTTGGGCCAAATTCATATAGAATTCTGTTTATGGTTTAAATGGCCGTCTTGTATAACATTCTCACAAATTTCCATAGAAATTGCCTTCAAGTGAGTGGTTGACAAACTACCAAATCTAATAAGAATCAAATCAAACATGTATTTAAGTTTTAAAAACATTTCTTATTTATTAATATTCAAATAAATGAGTGATTTTTATGTACAGAAGTGATCCGTTTTAAAGATGAAAAGTTTGTGACCATAATGTGGCAACTAGCAAACAGTTGAAAATGATATGATTATAATAGTTAAATAGTCTCAATACTGGAAAACTAATATATACCATATTTTAAAAAGTTCTTAGAATTAAATTTATGTGTGAAACTTTCCATCTTTGTGGCAAATACCTGAACAAGTGAATGTAAAGAAGGAAACATTGAATTTTGACTCTTGGCTTCTGAAGATTGAGCCTCTCACTCTGAACTGTGGAAAGGCAGAATTTATTAGTGGAGGTGAGCAATTCACCTCATAAGGTGTCAGAGAAAACAGGAAGGATGGAGACAAGATTTGTTTTGCAAGATATGTCATTGGGGACCTACTTTTCTTTACTAAGTGCCACCTCACTTGGATGCCATAATACAGAGAAAAAATTTCTCAGGTTTTAGGTAAGAGCCTAACATTTGTGCTTGTTCAAATGGAATGTCATCTACAAATTCAAACATTTGAATATTTGGTCCAAAGTTGGAAGGGATTTGGGAAGAATTAGGAAGTATGGTATTGCTTTGGAGGTGTGTCACTGTCTTTGTTGCTGTGTGTTTGGGAAGTGGGGTGAGGGTGGTTAGGAGATGGGATGGACTTATATTTCCAAAAGCTCGTCAGCATCACCTATGAAATCTTTCTTCCTCCTCTTCATGGGTCTTGAGATGGACTCTCAGCTGCTGCTATAGCTGCAAGCCTGCCTGTCTACTGCAATGCTTCTGGCCATAAGAGGGAAAGACTATTTTCCTTCTAACTCTAAGCACAAAATAAACCCTCCATTCTATAACTTTTCTAAGCTATGTATTTTATCAACACACTAGAAAAGTAACTCATACAGCATCCACTCACTTTCTAAGATCCTCCAAGCTGGCAAAGAAGCTTTTAAACTGCATCTTTGGTGGCATTTCTTAACTGAGTCATGGCAGTTAATATATCAATCTGATTAATATATCATATTTAGTTGAACAAGTAATACTTTAGAATCTTCAAAAATCTGCAATCAGACTTGCCTTCACTCATTTAAAGTTTAAGAATATGTTATTATTTTTCTAATTTTAAATATCCTCTATAAGTACATGTACTAAAAAACATTTTGCTTGTGTTTTGTACTTATAGATGTCATATGTTTATGAGGCAAAGTACAGTATTAGCAATATTGATAAATTGGTGCATAAGTTTGATGGAGATTTCAGGACCAAGCCATAAATATGTAATTTATAATTTATATAGGTTTGAGATACATATAAATATTTAATATTATATTGAAAGTGTATACATTTATAAGCTTCATTACTGATATTCACCTAAATATCTTTGATTTGAAACATTGAGAATAATTTTATTATATAATTAAAATATTTTCTCAAGCAACTAATGTTTGTAACCTGTAGGGAAAGTATTAAGGACTAGGCAGAGAGGTATGGAAAAGAGATACATTAGGAAAATCGAATAGAGTTTAAATACATATTTATTATTCCTTGTAAAGCTAGTTACTAGTCATGTTAGGTTGCATATTTGCATGTATTTTATTTCAAGCAATGAACAGAAAACAGAATAAAATATTAAAACTTATTGATCAATTATTCATTTTATAATTTATGTAAATAATATTACTTTATTGCCAAACAGAGACATAGCATAACAGTAAGTTACATTTCACTATGAATTTGAGGCAAGTAATCTTTAACAGCTTCAATAGTCCTCCCTGGAGGAAAGACTTGAGGTGTTTAGAGCTAATACTCTCAGGGTGGAATTCACATCACACTTTGTTTTACCAGCAGTCTGCACTAGTTTCTTCCACACATTGAGACTCCTTTAGCCATATGTATCCCTTGATTACTTTCCTAACTCAGGATAGTTTACAAGTGTTTTGCTTGAACTGAGAAGTTAGTATTTTTAAATTTCCTTTGATTACCCATGCAATAAAAATAAATTTTAAGAAAAGAAAACCTGCACTTGTTGCTCTAAATACATCTAAAAGGCATATCACAGATGGCACATTCACTGCAGGAAGATAATATTTACCCATGAAATACATATCTTCCATTGAAATAGTACATTCACCTTACTTCATTCCAAAAGAATTATTAGAAGACTCCAAATAATTAAATATTGTCTGGTAATATTTTCTAAGTTAGTTTTGGGGAAGACAATGTGTCTGTGATGTTTTACCATCCTATAGAATCTTGGGATTGCTATTTATGCAGCGAAGTCTAATGCAATCTAATGTAAGGACATACAAATATATTTTATGGACAGATTCTGTAGAACTGGCCATAGATGACTTAATAAATTATATTTGAAATTACATACTTAATTAATATATACAGTAAAATATTGTCCAGTTTCCAGGGGAAATGTTTCTACAGCAGTTTTTCTAACACTAAGAATGTTACAAATGGTGGAAAATAAATGTATTTTCTTACAAGTTTCTGGAAACAACATCATATTTTCCTTATGTTTTACTATAAACAAGAGGAAAAACCAGGTGACACCCCAAAATATTGCATGAGAAAAATGTACTTAGTTAGTACTGATGGTCATTTAACAGCATTTGTTTAAACTCAATGAAGAAGGAAATGTATCCAGTCCCAGTTGATACACAATCTATCTTTTCTTTCGTGCCTATAACACATTTTATCCTCCTGTTGCTACCCACAAAGATAGTTTTAAAGTCTATATTTCTATTAACACTTCTCTCACTGCATCTGGAAATTTTCATCATAAGGTTCAATTTCAGAAGTTGTACATATTACCAATTCCAAAGAAAGTTTGCTTCCAAAAAGCACTTCTCTGTTCTGAAACAAAATCTTAATTATTTAGACATTCCATATAATTTTTTCAGACTGATGATTTGTCCAAAAGCAATTTACTTTTCCTTATGTCTGTAGGGTATACCTCTGTGACCAAAGTATGAGCTAGATAGTGACTCTGGCCCCCCACTTACTTTTTCTAAACTTTACAAGTTTTGAACAGTCTTTGGAAATGACTAATCAAATCCCAGTCTCTGCTCCCTTTCACATAATCTTCTTATATGGTCTTTGGCCACAATGTAATTCACTATTATTATGTCTAAAGATCTTAAATAATTACATTTCCCATGGTTCAAGGTACATTTTGATCTGGCATCTACACCATAATATCAGAAGTAAGGCAATGCAGGAGGCATCTTGATGTTGGATGTCTGTTAAAGATGGATGCCCTGACTTTACGAAAGCACTTTAGGTGACTTTCAGGCCACAAAATATCTGTGTCATTTTTAAAATTTTGAAAGTTGTTTACAATGCCCTTCCTTACACAAGTAATAATGTAACTTTCTGTGATCTTTGATAGACTTAAATTCTGCATAGTTATGTTTCTTTAGTTATAATAAAAGGTAAATTAGATATAAAATTTTAGCATCAAAAAATAAGGTAAATTACATTTTTTTTAATTTTGCTAAATACAGATAGACTAGCTATTATAACTGTAATTCTTGATTGATAACTGTTTTGTTATATGCAATTTTAAATAAATTTAAAATTAAAACCATCCATTGGTTATACAAGAAAGGGGAAGTGATATAGAATGCCTTTCTTATGCTGTGAATATACTTTAAAACCATTGGTTAATAAAGAAACTGTTTTGGTCTATGACAAGGCAGATTAGAGGCTAGTGAGAAATCCAAGCAGAGATAAAGATGAAAGAGGGCAGAGTAGAAGAGACACTGCAGGCTGACATCCAAAAAGCAAGATGTAATAAAACACAGGTAAAGCCACAGAGCCACATGACAATATATAGATTAGTAAAAATGGGTTGAGTTAAGTTGTAAGAGCTAGTTTGTAATGAACATGAGTCACAAGACAAGCATTCTATAATTAATATAAGCCTTTGTGAGATTACTTGGGACAAGGAGCTGTGAGAATGCCAATCTGGAGCTCGGGGATATGCTGGGCCATAAACTTCTGATGTATCTATTAAAGTAACATGAAAGAATCTCATTGTATTTTCTTCATGATTCCAACACTAGATTTACAATTATAAGATGATATGTGTGTGTTATACATGTATGTTTTGTGTGTGTATATGGATATATGGGTAGGTAACTCTATGCTTATATAGGGACCACCACAGTATGATGTCAGGTGTTCTATGCTTTGTTCCATTAAGGCAGAATCTCTCATGGAAATGACACTTTTCTTCAGGCAGGATGACAACCAGCAAGCTGAAGAGATGCTTCTGCTCAGATCGATCTCCATCTCTTTCAGTTCAGGGATCAAAATTGTGTGATGATACCATTTCTATGTGTTGGTCTTGGAGATCTGAATGTTGGTTCTCATGCCTTCACAGAAAGAATCTTGTGAACTGAGCAACCTCAGTCTTCTCAACAAAAGCTTGCCTGTATTATTTTCTCATGTTTGTTTTGCTTTGGTTCCTTTTTATCCAAGCAAAGGACTGACAAGCACTTTTGGAGGCACAGACAAAAGGTGTCACATAGTTGAGTCATTCCTTAATATTATGAAATTCATTATGAGATTCCAATTTATTTTTATTCCTTATTTATCTATGTCATCGTTTTTCCTTTTAGATATGAATCATCCTCTTCAGAGCAAGAAGAAAATTGTTTATAATCACATTAATTTATAAATGTTTTAATAGAAATGAAGATTAACTTAAAATTTATTTAAAACCAGAACATATTTGTATTCACTTTAAATTCAAAATCAAGATATTTTTTCTGCTTTAAAGGAATTTCCCTTATTCTGCATCAGACATAAACATTTCTGATATATAAGTGTAAGTTCTAAAATCTGTGGGCCATTCTTGAGAAGAAATCCAAATAAATAGCATATAAAAGTAGATCTGATTTTTAAAAATTAAAAATAATTGTGGAAATTTTCTACTTCAACTTTATTGTTTTAGTTATAAACAATAAGAACAAAACATGACATTATCAAAACAATTTAATTAATTATGGAAAATTGTGATTTATTTTGCTGGATAGTTGATATTGTTGTTGTCATTAGTTTATGTCTTTGTGTGTTATGTGGTTTGCAGGGTAAGACCTCTGATTATGTCTTACAACATGGCAGTGATTTACTTCACTTCTTTACAATGTTCATGCTGAGTCTGGTTTACCTTTTCTTGATGGTCTATTTTTTAGCTTAGAACACACCTATATAACAGGAGTTGAGGCAGTAACTTGGCTTAATCTACATGAAAGTTGATCTCAAAAACTTGTACTTCACCAAGAAAAAGATCATTTATATATCCAATATTATAGAAACAACATTGCACAGGATAAACAGCATGCATAATGATACCTGCATTGAAACATTCCTATTCTCATTCCTCTGTCTCATTAAATGAGACAGAATTTTAAAATGTCTTAATATGTTATAGCTATAGGGTAATACTATCTAATTTCTATTTTGTGACATATAGCAATTAAGCTAGAAAATCATTTATGACTCACTGTTTGCTGCAAAGCAACTCAATATAAAAGCTAAAAGAGATAAATTTTGAAAAAATTAGAATGTATCTATGTACAGACTTTCCAAGTGAGATAAAAACATCATCATACTGACTGATGTGATAAGTAAATTTCTATTATGACTTGAATCCAATTCATATGCAAGGTGTCTTCTTACTACCCTTATTTATTTTGTTTGCACAGTCCCAATCATAAACACCAAGTGCAAACCTCATCTTAATCTGTTACATAACTGTGTTTAGATATAAAACTTTTGCAATATGATATCCTTCAGTATTTACTACACATAAAAATGTGATGTATATTAAATTCTTTAAAGGCTTACATCATAATTCTATTTTCTATAGTCATTGTAAATAATATTTCTCCACCATTTGTTATCAGATTTGTCAAAAATAAATTCTTCACAAAATAAAGGATCCATGTATTTGCCATGCATATGATTTCTTTCAATTTCTTAAATAAATCACATATCTCAGAGATATAAGGTAGAAGAAACAGAGGATGCTTTACTGCTATTTGATATTTAAAAATTAAAAATCACTTTATATTTAATATAGTTATTGAGAAGTACGTAGAATTTGCAATTACAGAAATTCTTCTTAGAATTGTCTATTTATCAAAGATACTGGTCACTACTTCATAGCCTTTCTGAGCTTTATGCATTCTGATCAAACTTTGAAATATAAAAGATTAAACTTCTCAGCTAATTACATGCCTGGAGGCACATTAAGAATGCAAGTGTCAATGCTCTGTTAAAAATTCATTTTGCATTTTTTAACAAACTCCTGATAGCAAAACTTTGAAGGCAACACAGTGGAAAGACTGATATGCTTGCTTTAAATGATGGTCTCCTGAACTTGAGAAATAGAAACTTCATTATTTCATCTTATAAGAAATATAGAGAAGTGTGTAATCGAAATGAATTCTAACATACTTCAAAATTCTGCTGGTCATTGAATTTTAGACAGAATTAATTTAGAAAGTTTTGACTCTTATATTTTACTGTTTTGATTATTAACTAGAGAAAACTTTTTGACTATTGTTCAAGAATTAATAAATGTTCAATTATCTTTATTATGCACAATCACAAATTCTTTAATTGGAGAATTTGCCCAATACCTTTACTTATTATCACTGGATCCTTATATTTATTTATTTACTTTGTAGTTTTGGGGACTGAATAGAGGGCTTTGTCCCTGCTAATCCATCACTATACCAATGAGGTATGTCCCTGACCCTGAACCCCTCTTTTTACATGTTTAAAACACATTTTGCTTGCTATTATATAAATTATGACCCCTCCAATAGCCCTGAAATATTGAATTCTTGCGTTTCTATCTTCATTAAGACAGTGTTCTCAATGAAGAGAGAAAGAAAAAATAGCTTTTAGGGTGGACCTCAGCTCAGTCTCAGTAGTCACATCTAAAGAAAGATTCATGTGCATGATGAGACAAAGCAACAACAGAACAGTAGAAAGGGGAATCCCTGGGAAGAGATCATGAGAAGACAGTCCAGCCTGCAATCCAACAAATGTTGCTTCCAGTGCGGCCAGCCACCTGACACCCTAGGATAAGTGTTTATCCAACTGGCTGACATGCAGACCAAGGAAACCCTTATAAAAGAATCATTATATTGGAGGCATGTTTACAGTTTTAGGCAGTTAGACCATGACCATGCTGGCAGCATAAAACAGATGGTCAGGTGGTTATGAGGCTTAGAAGGTTAATACTGGAACTATATCTAGCAGGTAAAGATAGAGAGACTTAGACAGGCTTTTGAAAATTCAGGAACACATCCTCATCCCAATATCAAAAGTAAGTTAGGCATTCCTCGGTAAAGAAAGGGCTCTGAATTTGAAAATCACATCCCTGTCCAGAGCAGAGACAGTGGTGAGCATATTCCAGCTCTTGGACCAGACATCCAGAGAATTTCCCTTCAGGATAGAGTCATACTCAAGTGTATAATCTTAGACTCTTGTCAGCAGACAGGTCACAGGCCTTAGCTTTGAGAAACCTCCTCCAGCATCCCCTAAAAGAGAGACATTGTGCAGTTAGGCCTCATCTCCAGGGCAAACTTCATCATCAAACAAGATCTGAGACCTTTGAAACTAAGCCCCCTGTCCAGAACAGAGTCAGAGATAGAACAGACCCCTTGCTCAGGAGACACAAAAGCCCTGCAGGCACAACTGACTAGGAGCTGTCTAACTGTGAACCACTGAAGCCATGGGCAGATGCCAGTGTAAGAATACATATAATAATATGAAGAACAATAAGGCAACATCAGGAGAAGTTGGTGATTCTACAACTACAAGACCTGAACAGAGCAATGAAAAGGAAACAGAAACATAAAAACATGTTTATGAAGATTACTGAATCCCTCAAAAAGGATATAAATAATTCCCTTAAAAGAAATAGAAGAAAATGCAAACAAAAAAATGAAAGAGATGAACAAATTCTTGAAAGAAAATTACACCAAAAAATGAAAGAAACATTTCAGGAACTAAAAATTGAAATAGAAGCAATAAAAAAGACACAAAATGAGGTAAATTTGGAAATAGAAAATCTGAAGAAAAGAGCTGGAACAACAGATACAAACATAAACAACAGAAACTAAGAGATGGAAGAGAGAATTTCTGGAGTGGAAGACTCAATAGCAGAAATACATACATTAGTCAAAGAAAACACACACACAAAGGAAAGCCATAACACAAAACATTCAGGAAATTTGGGACAGCATGAAAAGACATAACCTGAGAATAATGGAAATAGAAGAACGAGAAGAATACCATCTCAAAAGCACAGATAATGTATTCAATAAAATCATTGAATTCTTTCCCAAACTAAAGAAGGAAATACCTATAAAAATACAAAAAGCTTACAGAACACCAAATTGATTTGATCCATAAATATTTTGCTTACCACATTAAAACCAAGACACAAAGCATATAGAACAAAGAAAAAATTTTAAGAGCTGTAAAAGAAAATGGCCAATTTACGTATAAAGGAAACAATGAAAGTAAGAAGTCTAGGTCCGAATTTATATAGACTCTTAAAGAGCATGCCAACCTAGACTACTATACCCAGAAAAACTTTCAATCACCATGAATGGAGGAAGCAAGATATTTTATGACAAACTAAGAGTTAAACAATACCTATCTACCAATTCGGCCCTCTATGAAGCATGAGAGGGAAAACTCCAGCCTAAATAATCCAGATACACCCATGAAATCACAAACAATCAATAATCTCATAGAAGAAAAGACCAGAGAAAGAAAATACATACAAGCTAGCATCAAAAATAACAGGAAATATCAACCAGGGGTGACTAATATCCCTTATTATCAATGGACTCAATTCACCTATAAAAAGACACAGACTATGAAGATGGATGTAAAAAGAGAAGCCATCCTTTTGCTGCAAACAAGAAATACACTTCAACCTTAAAGACAGACACAGGCTCAGAGTAAAGGGTTGGGAAAACATTTTCAAAACAAATGGCCCTAAGAAACGAGCTGTTATTGCCATCCAAATATTTAACAAAGTACATTTCAAACTAAAGTCAATTAAGAGACCAGGAGGGACATTACTGACTCATCTCAGGAAAAATTGACAAAGATGAGATTTCAATCCTTAATATTTAGGCTCCTAATATAAGGGAATATATCTATGTAAAAGAAACACTTCTAAATCTCAAATCCCACATCAACTCTCACACCCTAATAATGAGAGACTTCAATACCCCACTTTCAACCCTGGATCGGTCAACCAGACAGAGACTCAAAAGAGAAATAAGCAGTCTAACAGAGGTTATGATGCAAATGGATTTAATAGATATTTACAGAAGCTTCCATCCAAACACAAAGGAATATACATACTTCTCAGCACCACATGGAACTTTCTCTAAAACTGACCACATAATTGATAATAAAGCAAATATCAATAGAGACAAAAAATGGAAATAATGCCTTGTATCATATCAGACCACCAGGGCCTAAAGTTAGAGGTCAACAACAACAAAAATCACAGAAAGCCTACTAACTCATGGAAGCTAAACATTACTCAACTGAACCACCTCTGGTTCAATGAAGAAATTAAGAAAGAAATCAAAGTCTTCCTAAAATTAAAAAAAAAATAATCACAATGTACCCAAATTTGTGGGACACAATGAAAGCAGTCTTAAGAGAAAAATTCATAGCACTAGATGCCTATATGAAAAGCCTAGAGAAATCCCACACTAGAGATGTAACAGGACAGTTAAAAGCCTCAGAACAATTAGAAGCAAACTAACCTAGAATGAGTAGATGGCAAGAAATAATCAGACTTAGAGCTGAAATCAAAAAAATTGAAACAGAGAACAATGCAAAGAATCAATGAATCAATGAGATGGTTCTTTGAGAAAGTCAACAACAAGATAGATAAACCCGTATACAAAAAAACCAAAAGCCAGAGAGAGAGTATCCAAATGAGCACAATCAGAAATGAAAAGGAGGAACATAACAACAGACCCCCAGGAAATCCAGAGAATTATCAGGTCAAACTATACTCCTCAAAAATGGAAAACATAGAAGAAATGGACAGCTTTTTAGACAGAAACGATTTACCAAAATTAAATTAAGATTAGATTAAATGCGTAAAGGGACCAATAACCATAAAGGACATTGAAACAGTCATTAAAAGCCTCCCAAGTAAAAAAAGTCCAGGCCAGATGGTTTCAGAGTGGAATTCTACCAGGCATTCAAATAACTACTACCAATACTCCTCAAACTGTTTCACACAACAGAAACTGAAGGAATATTGCCAAACTGTTTTTATCAGGCCACAATCACCCTAACACCCAAGCCACTCCAAGACACAGCAAAGAAGGAGAATTCCAGACCAATTGCCCTCATTAATATTGATGCTAAAATTCTCAGCAAAATTCTGAACATTTAGGAAGTGTTCACCTGTGGCAATGCATTGGAAGGTATTTTTCATTTTCTTTTCTATCAAGATCATTGTAACAGGGTATATGTTGAAGTCTTTGATCCACTTCGATTTGAGTTTTGTGCAGGACGATAGATTTGGATCTATTTGCTTTCTTCTACATACTACCATACAATTATTCCAACACTGTTTTTTGAAGATACTATCTCTTTTCAATTGAATACATTTGGCCTCTGTCAAAAGTCGGGTGATCTTTGATGTTTGGATTATTTTTGGGGTCTTCAATTAAAATCTACTGATCCATAAGTCTCTTTTTCTTCCAGTACCAGGCTGTTTTTATTACTTTAGCTCTAAGTTAGAGTTGAAGTCAGGGATTGTGATTTCTCCTGAAGCTCTTTTATTGAGCAGGATTGTTTTGACAATTCTGGGTTTCCTGTTATTCCATAAGAAATTAAGTAGTGTTTTTTCAAGGTCTGTAAAAAAATATGTTGGGAATGTGATGGGGATTCCATTGATGCTCTAGATTGCTTTCTATAAAATTGCCACTTTTACTATGTTGATCCTACCGATCCAGGCACATGGGAGATGTTTCCATTTTCTGATATCCTCTTCAATTTCTTTCTTCAGGAATTTAAAGTTTTTGGCAAACAGGTGTGATACTTCTTTGACTAGAGTTACACCAAGATATTTAATGCTCTTTGCAGCTATTATAAAGCTTGATGTTTCCCTTCTTTTCCAGCCATTTATTCATAGTTTATAGGAGGTGTATTGATTTTTTTGAGTTAATCTTTTAATCTGCTACATTTCTAAAGGTGTCTATCAGCTGTGGGATTTTGCTGCTAGAATACTAGGTGCTACTAATGTATAATATCATATCATCTTCAAATAGAGATAGTTTAACTTCTTTCTTTCTAATTTGTATCTCCTTAATCTCCTTTTGTTCTATTATTTCTTTAGCCAAAACCTTGAGAAGAATATTTAACAGATAAGGAGAGAGAGAACAGCTTTGTCTTGTTCCTGATTTTAGTCTGATTGCCTTAAGTTTTTCTCCATTTAGTTCAGTGTTGACTGTATATTGCCCTTATTATATTTAGATATTTTCCCTGTATTCCTGATCTTTCCATGTCTTTAATTATGAAAAAGCCTTGGTTTTTCTCAAAGGCATTTTCAGACTCTAATGAGATGATTATGTGTTTTTTTTTTCTTTCATTTTTTTAAATGATGGATGACATTCACAGTTTTTATGTTGAACTATCCCTGCATCTCTGAAATGAAGCCTACTTGATCGTGGTAGATGATTTTTTTTGTGATGTTGTTGTTTATCATTTGCCAAAATTTTGTTGAGTATTTTTGCATCAATATTTATGAGGGAGAATGATCTATAATTTTTTTTGGTTGTTGTTGTTGTATTTTTAGTGACTTGGGAATCATGGTGAATCTGGCTTCATAAAAACAGTTCAGCAATTTTCCTTCAGTTTCTACTGTATAGAACAGTTTGAGGAGTATTGGTATTAATTCTTTCTTGGTTGTCTGGTAGAATTCTCCACTGAAAACATCTGTTCCTAGGCTTTTACTTGAGAGACTTTTAATAACAGCTTCAATTTTCCTTGGAGTTATAGCTCTGTTTAGGTCTTTAAACTGATTTTGATTTAATTTTGGTAAATGGTACCGTCCAGTTAGCTGCCCATTTCTTTTATGCTTTCCATTTTGATGAAGTGTAGATCTCCAAAGTATGGCCTGATAGTTCTCTGAATTTCCTTATGGTTTAGTTATGACCCCCTTTGCATTATTTCTTACTCTGTAAATTTGGACACTCTCTCTCTCTCTCTCTCTCTCTCTATATATATATATATATATATATATATATATATATATATATATATATATACCTTTTTGTTAGTTTGGATGAGGGTTTATCTATCTTGTTGACTTTCTTTAAGAACCAATCTTTTGATTCTTTGATTCTTTGTTTGATACTCTTTCTTTCTATTGTATTGATTTCAGACCTAAGTTTGATTATTTCCTGCCATCTACTCATTCTAGATTAGTTTGCTTGCAATTGTTCTGAAGCTGTATTGTTAGCTCTCTTGTATGAGATTTCTCTAGGTTTTTCATTTAGGCATCTATTGCTATGAGGTTTATTTTTATGACTGCTTCATTGTGTCTTAAAAGTTTGGGTATGTTGTGGATTTATATTTATTAAATTCTAAGAAGTCTTCAATTTCTTTCTTAACTTCTTTCTTGATCCAGTGGTTGTTCAATTGAGAGACGTCCTGTTTCCATGAATTTTTAGGCTTTCTAAGGTTTTTGCTGTTGTTGAACTCTAACTTTAGACCATGGTGATCAGATATGATACAAGGAGTTAATCTCATTTTTTTAATCTTTCTTTGTTTGTTTTATGAATATGTGGTCAATTTTAGAGAAAGATCCATGGAGTGCTGACACATATACATATTTCTTTGTGCATGGGTGAAAATTTCTGTATTTATTCAGTCCATTTGGGTCATAACATATGCTAGATTTCTTATTTCTTTGTTTAGTTTCTGTTTGGTTGACTTATACAAGAGTGAAAGTGTTTCCCACTGTTAGTGTGTGGGGTCAGATATGATGCTTAAGCTTTACTAGTATTTTTTTTAAAATATGTAGGCACCCTTGAGTGGTGGCCATAAATATTTAGAATTGAGACTTCATCCTGGTGTATTTTCCCTGAGATAAATAGGTACTGTCTGTCCTTGTCTCTTTTGATTGATATTAATTTAAAGTCTATTTTGTTAGGTATTAGAATGGCTACACCAGCTCATTTTTATAGGACCATTTAATTGGAAATTCTTTTCCTAACCCTTTACTCTGAGCCTGTCTTTATCTTTGAATTTGAAGTGTGTTTATAGTATGCAGCAGAACGTTGGCTTTTGTTTTTATATCCATCATGTTAGGATATGTATTTTTATTGGTGAATTGAGTCCATTTATATAAAGTGATATTAATGACCAATGATTATTATTTCCTATTATTTTTAGTGGTAGCTTGTGTGTATTTCTCTTCTATGTTCTCCCCCACCCCCACCCCATAGGATTACATATTGCTTGTGATTTCATGGGTAAATCTAGTTTTCTTAGGTTAGAGTTTTTCCTCTAAAGCTCCTGTAGAGTCGTTTTATGATTAGGTATTGTATAAATCTGGCTTTGTTGTGAAATATATTGTTGACTTCAACTATGGTTGTTGGTAGTTTTGCAGTGCATAGTAGTCTAGGTTGGCAGTCATGCTCTTTTAGTGTCTATATAACATCTGACCAGGACATTTTTGCATTTACTCTTTCCATTGAATAGTACGGTGTTATTCTGATGGGTCTGCCTTTTTAGGTAATTTGGCTTTTTTCCTTTGCAATTCTTAGTGTTTTTTCTTTGTTCTTTAGGTTTTGTGGCTTGAATATTATGTGGTAAGTAGACTTTTTGGGGGGTTAGTCTATTTGGTATTCTGTAAGCTGTTTGTATGTCTATAAGCATTTTCTTCTGTAGATTGGGAAAATTTTCTTATGTGATTTTGTTGAATGTGTTTTCTGTGTTTTGAGATGGTATTCTATTTCTTGCATTCCAATTTTTTCTTAGGTTTGGTCTTTTCATGGTGTCCCACGTTTCCTGGATGTTTTGTGTTATAACTTTTTTGGTTTAGTGTTTTCTTTCACTGAAAGAAATATCTATTTCCACTATTGAAACTTATACTACAGAGATTCTGTCTTCTATCTCTTACATTCTGTTGGTTATACTTGCATCTATAGTTTTGGTTCATTTATTCAGGTTTTCTATTTCTAGCTTTTCCCAAATTTGTGCTTTCTTTATTGCTTCTATTTCAATTTTTAATTCCTGAGATTTTTTTCATCTGTTTGTTTTTTTCCTGGTTTTCTTTCTGGGATTTATTTATATCTCCCTTTTTTGTATTTTCTTCTAATTTTTAAGGGAAGATTTTATATTTTCTTTTAAGGCTTCTATTATCTTCATAAAGTTGTTTTTAAGATCATCTTTTTCTGATTACTCTTCATTGCTATGCTCAAGTCTTGATATTTGTAGAACCACTAGCTTCTTCTGTTTTATTTTTCTTTATATTGCTATATTTATTCTTACACTGGCATCTGCCCAGTGTTTACTCTATTCAGTCTTGGTCATGTTTTGGTTGGCTCCTAGTTAATTTTGGACCCGGAGCTGTGTGTCTGCAGTTGTCACAGTGGTTGCTCTTAATCGGGACCTGTGTATCTCCAGTTGTCTAAAGGATCGTTCTTAGTTGGCTTTTAGTTGGCTCTTAGTTTTTTGGAGACCAGGGGGCTATAGTTTGTCCAGTTTTCCGTGTATTATGATACAGTTTGTGGTTGGGTTGGTTATTGGCCATGGGATGTTTCTCCAACTGTGTTATACTGGAAATTGTTGGTTTAGGGCAGAGCTGGGTGTGAGTAGGGTACTAGGGCTAGATCCCTGGCCAAAGTTTGGAGACCATGGTCTCTGCTTGTCCTGGGGTTCAGAGTGGCACTCTCCTCTTAGTCAGCTGTAGACCAGGAGACTGTGCATTCTCCAGTTGTCAGTGTGTGGATTTTTTGTTTATTTTCTGTATTCTGCCTAATGTGGTTTATAGAGATCCTCATTGTCTTTATATTGTGGTATTTTTCCAAATGACCATAATAGAATGTAAGTATTAATAAAAATACATATACTACACTCCTACGTGAGACATCAGAACTCAACCTTACAGACAATATTTAAATATCTTTTGGTAAATTAAAATTGCCAAACACAGACGTATTTTATGATAAAGTTTTTAATACTTTATGAAACATGTTAAATATTGCAGTGAAAGAGAACACATAATGGGTGTATATACATTTTTTGCCCACCATCAAACTTAAAAACAGTAATTGAAATAGTAGAGAGTGTCATCTACATTTTGGTAATGAAGTAGGTAAAAACTACAGCTTAATTCATGATCAGTTATATTGATTGATAGAAACAATTTCAATATTGCTCTGACATTACTGGCTTGTTTTTATTTTCAGATATAATATCAAGTAAACTATGCTGGTTTTGAACTTATTTATATCCAACAGTGACACAATTCTGATCCAATTTTCTCATTTTCTCTCTTTCTTCCTCTCTCTCTCTCTCTCTCTCTCTCTCTCTCTCTCTCTCTCTCCCTCTCTCTCTTTCTAGGATTAGAGTTGCTTGCCAACATATTTTATTACTGGTGATATTTTTATTTATTTCAAAAAATTTACCTCACATAAAATATTTAGATACTTTTTATTTTAGTAAGACTTCATTTTAATAAATCTAATTTATTCCTGGATTCATAGTTTATGTCCTGAATCCAGGGCTTTTTACAAGCCTACTAACAACTGAGATATATGTCTGATCCTTTCCCCTTTGACTTTTGCCTACACCATACAAGTTTCTGGAAAATACTAAGCTTTGCAAAGGTATGTTCCATACAATGTAATTACTTTATCTGCATGCTGTTACCTTCAATGTTTTGCATTCCTGGACCTGCCATTTTTCCAGATAATTATAATAACCATATTCAAATATTAGTTATGAGATCAGTCTTTAACTGTGTTAGTTTAAGTCAGATATTGTTATAAATATGTATTTAGAAGAAAATAATATTATATATAGACAGGTTAGCCCTATCCAGACCCAATGCTTTATTAGAATTTTTCCTCTAATACTTCTCTAATTAAAAAAAAAGGAGCAGCTATAGTTGTAATATGGTACTTTGTAAATATTTGTCGTTTCTACTGGTTGAGTAAAAAGCTGATTAGTCTGTGGCAAACAGTAAGTATGGGCAGGGCTACCAGACTACAAAATCTCTAGAACATTTCAGAGTAGAGGAGAGATGCTGCAGAAATGTTGAGGAAAGAAGTTGAAATGCTGCTAAGAAAAGGCACCAAGTCATATGGCTGAACAAACATCACGAGTTGAGTTAAGATGAAGGAGTTAGCAAGTTACATGCCTGGGCCCTAGGTCAATCAGTGTAAAATTAGTCTAAGTGTCTGTGTGTTTTTGCTGGAGTGTGAGACTGCTGGACGGCCAGTCAAACCTCTAGTCTAGTACGGAAAGTCTGGGCCAGAAACACTTTACAGCAAGAAGCTAATTTACTTGTGTATAAAACAAGAAGTATAGATGTGCAGGGTCTCCAGGAGTAAAAGTACACATGGAAACAAAGCATCCATGAATAGAAATTCAGAGGAAAACTATTCTGTCCAGATTTTCAACAGGATGACTGACATATATCATTTTTCTGTTTGGACTGTTGGTGTATAGTCAAACAAATATTAACTGAGAAAATTATTTTAAATAAAAAATAACTTATAAGTAGCACACAGTCTTAGCAAGAACAGACTGTCACTTTTGCTATCTTGTGTGTGAGTGGGTAGGTGAGTAAGGACAGCAATGGAAGATGCTTCCTCACCAGCTTGCATTATCAAGCCACTCATAAAGCAAAGCTCTAATATACCTAGCATAGGTTTCCTTTCAAATTGTTCTAAGTATGATATTCAATGATATAACCTGCTGTGGAATAATTCTTCTGTGCACTGTGAATATGTATTACTCTCTTTGGTTAAAGAAGTTGATTGGCCTATAGCATGGCTCAAGTTAAAGATAAGCTAGTCAAGACAACCAAAATGAGGATGCTGGGACAAAGAGGAAATGAGTCATCAGAGACACTAGCAAGCTGCCAAAGAAGTAGGACATTTAAAAAATAATCTAACATGCTATGAGCTACCTGGTAGAGTATAAATTCAAAAAAAAATAAGTTTTGGTTAACTTAAATGTAAGGGTTAGCTAGTAGCAAGCCTGAGTTATTGGCTGAGCATTTTTAATTAATGCTAAGTCTGTAAGGGGTTATTTGGGAACTAGCAGTTGTGATAGAAATGTCCAACTACAATAGCCATATTAAGTAATTTTCATATAGTGTTAATATTTTTCTCCTTTTAAGGTGTACAATACTAAAAAATGGATTTTATTTTTATTATTTGAGAGATTTACACTGATATATAAGGGTTTAATCATATCCATCCCATCCAATGTCCTTCAATTTTTTGCCCTTTTCTTTAAACCACTTTCTTCTCAACTACATGATCTCTTTTCTTAAATTTTTGTCCTTTTGTATGTTTTTAAACCCACTGAGTAAGGGATTTGCACAAATACACTCACAGTGGTCACAACTGCATGTTCAAGATTTACACAACATCAATTTAATGAAATTACAGCATGTGTGGGAACGTCACTAAATATCATGTCATTTTAGGAGTAATTGGCATTGATGGAAACTGAGAGAGCAAGAGGCAGCTTTCTTCAAGGATGTAGCCCTGACAGGCTGCACAGTCTTCATTTTATTCATGTGCTTAACCACTTTGACTCACCTGTATAATTCTAAACTTATCACTTTATTTCACAGATAAATTAAGTATTGATGCCTCCCAATATTGCAGTACTAGCTTAAAATTCATGTATAAATAAATGATAATATAAGAACTATTATAAGCACAAAGATATGATAAACGTATCAACTTTGAATACAGTTTTTTGTAAACCCATAGTTGTCTCCTTCCATGAAGGTATATTTCTACTTCTCTTGTCTTTTGATGACAACAATAATACATTATAGTGAAGATTAGATATTGTTGAAACAACTCTATTTTCTCAAATATTAACTGACCTGCTTTGTATGAAAATACATTGGTTAAGCACTTGAGAATAATATTGACCTTGCTCAGAGTGGTTGTATTTTCTCACATTCTATTTTAATTCACCACCATTATTAAAATTTCTTTGATTGCTGTCAAATATCTTCCACTTTCTAATTTTAAGACATTTTATTTCTTTGTTTTTATTTGTGTTTTTTATATAAGGAATTATGCAAATCAATGATTGATATTAACTGTCCAACAAGGTTTTTATTTGGGCTTTTGATATTTTTAATTCCAGTAATGAAGACAAAAGTCTAGTGTACCAAATTTTACCAGAGAACACTTCATATCTTCATATGTAAATACATATATATATATATATATATAGCGTAAGAAATCTTTTGTTTACCACTTGTCCAGTGTCATATTAAACTAATGCTTTTTTAGCTCTCTATTTACTAAGCTATTGCATAGTTCCAAAAATACCCTTCAATGAAGTGTATCAAAGAGAACAGAGTTGCTGCTTCTTTCAAGGCATGCTACGCTATGGCCAAGGTACATGTTTGTTCATTAATAGTCATAAGAAACTCTGATTGTTTTTATCCTGATAGTTTTCCAAACAAGAGGTATCTGTCTTCAGACACCCATATTCAGTTCCCCAATGTGGAGTTCACATCCAAGCATACAGAAAACCCATAAAGCTATTAAGTACTCATATAGGATGGATATTTCTGCTCTATATAAAACAGACAGGAGTGAATAAAAAGAAATTAGGAAGTAAAAAGTGAGTGAGCACAGATGAGTAAGAATCTCTGGGACTGAAGTGAGGTTAAAATTCATATCTGCAGTTTGAAAGAGAGCCTGCAGAAGCCCACACCTTTCTCATGGAGTATATCTGACTCAGAAACAGAATAAACTTCAGCAATTTCTTTCTGGCCTTGTTATGTTAGTCTTAATGATACCATTCTGTGATTGGTGTTCATAACATTTTTGAGGTCCTAAATTAACCTCCGGATTACATTATATTCTCCTAAATTTGTCATATTTTTTCAGCAGCATAACCTTGTGTTCTCAATGTATCTGCCACAAACATCTTCCCTAAACTATTCTAATTTTGCTTAAATAGTTTTAACACTAACATAGTTAGGAATGTCTTTATTGATAAACATTAAATTGATTCATAAGAAACCATGTGTTTGTTTTCTTCACCCACCTAGCATCATGCCATGAAGAATTTGCTGTGATATTTTAATCCTAATCATTTGGGAATGGTTCTATTTTTTTTATACTTGCCATTTCAGATATAGAAGTGTTTTGTTCTTAATACCAAAAGGCACTATCAAAGGCTGGTGACACATCAAAAGAATGAGATAAAGTCTCAAGAAGTCCCTTGAAGTAGAACCTACATACAGAGTATTCATGAAGACTTACTTCTTAATAAATTACATTCCCTTGATAATTTAAAAAGGCACAATATTATTTGAAAGACAGCTTTAAATTCTTTGAAATGAGTTATTGATCATGAAATATTTATCCTCAATAAGATGGAACAGAGCAGCAAGCCTTGTGCCTTAAAGGATGCTTTAAAATACAAATTGCAAATTTTAAATATCAGGTTAATATTCCCTTGGAATACAAATCAAAGAAATGCTAGCTTAGTCATTGTAATTTGGCTATCTCTGAGTCACCATTAGTGCTTATGCATTTGTTCAACAACTTTGTGCGTATGACCAAATGTTATGCAATCATGTCACAGTCAGCTAAGAACCCATAGGCAGCAGTATATTTCTGAGGTTTTAAGACTCTGGAATGAATCAGGATGCACAACTTGGAATTATATGAACATATCCTGTGATGATCACAGAAGTTTTTTTTCATATTCGGGCAGTCATCCTGTCAAACAACTATATATGACATGAAACAACTAATGTAACAAGAAAAGTGGCTTGAGATGGCTACACTTTGTTTTTAAACTTACCTATAGCTGAATTGATACAGCCAGGAGATAATGCCTTTCATTTTATTAATATCATAATAAAATTATGGAATAAAGAGAAAAATACAATAAATATAATTATATCAATACTTGATACCAGAAGCTATGAGCCTGTGAGGTTTCTTCCCACAATGACTCTGAAGTTAGTCATGTGAATTATACTGACCGATGCAACAACAGACAAATTGAATGACCAGAAATTTGTTTTCTTAGACTGCAGCTAATCTGTATGTAACAATTAAATTTTTGTAGAATACTTTTTCACCTCTATTCCTAGATACTATATTTTCCATCTAATCCTATGTACATATTTGCATACTATGTGGCCAACACAAAAGTATAGAATTGAAATAAAAGGGTTTATCATTAAAATGAGACTGAACTCTCCACAAAAGGACAGAAATTGTATCATCAAACAGGCTACATCAACATTAACACTTAGCATGTTAAATTAGTCAATGAACATTTGCATCTCATTTCTACCTTGGTACAATTTTAGAATGCAACACATGAAATACAGAATTGTGTAATATATTTCAATTAAGGTATTTCATTTGTATATCTCTGATATTAAAGTATGAAATGGTTGACTTTTTGAAATAATTTAAAATACACTACCCTCCAAGAAACACAAGCTTAATCAAACGTTTTGAATTCTGAAAATGTTTTAATTTAAAATGAGGGTATTCTATTGAATGCTAAGTGATTGACATTATGAAAATTTGGCAGACTATCATAATTATTTCCACACAGGTGGAAAATAGTTTGAAAGGACCATCATAATAATCTATTCAATTCTTACTTAATGAGCATAAAAATATGTATCACAATCTTGCTATAGTTTGAGATTTACTACGAAAAGCTTGTATTTAAAGCATTTCTGAGATACAAATTAATAATGAACATTCATAGAAGGATATTATTATCTGCACAGTTCTTATGTTTTTTTTCAGCCATTTACTAGAATAATTACAGTTAAGAATTTCCACAAGATGAGTAACAAGAAGAAATAAAAAATATAAAATCACTCATGACAGTTGAACATGAAGTTAAAATTATAAAATGTAAACTCAAACTTGTTGATTGTATTGACTTTTTCCTACTAGAATACTATTCTATTTCTTTAAAATAACACTTTGGTTTTTGATATTATAACTACATCTTTTCCTTTTCTTCTTCTCTCTCTAAGTCCTGAATAAACCCAGTTGTTCTCTTTCAAGTAATTGACTGCCTTTTTATAACTTATATTACACATGTGTATAATTTTTATGTGATTCTTAAATATATAAATTGAATATGTTTTGAAGAGAATTTTGTAACTGTTTTATTCACAGATAGCTTCCCTCTCCCAACTACAACTAGATCTACTCCAACATTTCTTCCTACTGAATTTCACTGTTTATGTTGTCTGCTTAATTTGATATTCTTTGTTTATTGTTTTAATCTAAAAGAAGGCCAATCTGTGCTTTCCAAATATCCATGGTCAACTTATGATTTGCTACATTATTAGAGAATACTGGCCTTTCCTTTCTCAGCAACAAATGCTTTTGTAAAACTTTCCAGCTAATTTTTGTACTTCATGCCCAGCTCCTGTCTACATGTTGACATTTGGTCTAGCTTGAGCTTGTCCAAGTCCATGCTGTCACAACAGTTGTGAGTTCATATACAGGGAAGGCACATGTATAAATTTACAACTGTTATTTGTTTCTAATTATCTACAAAAAATAATGTTTGCTTGTAATTTTCTATCACTTCTGCTTCCTACAATCAGTGTTCTCCATTTCCCACAATTCCTGAGCCTTTGAGGGAATAGAAGTTGTGGTATATATGTTTATTTTTCAGTCTGAACTTTCTGCATTTTCACATTCTCTGCAACTTGAAAAATTGTGGTAGTCTGTGCTGATCATAATGCACTACAAACAGGATCTTGCCTAATGCATGATATCTGTTTTAATAGAGAGTATAATTATGAGCCATTAGGTATTGGTTATGTCAATTTAGCAAAAAAAAAATAGGTGATTCTCCCTTAGAACTTTGACACCTTTAGTCCCTATGATGGTGACAAATTCCCCCCTGCAAAACAAACAAACACACAACCTAAAACCAAAAGATTCCCAGAATTTATTAGGACATAAATAGAAAAAAAATATAAACTTGACATATTTTGTTAACATTTTATAACACACCTCTTTCTTTATCTAAGGCTCAGGAAAAGAAAGAGAAAGCAGAAAATTTGTAACAGCCAAGGAATGATGAAAGCTTCTTTCAGGTGGTGGCTCCTAATAATTACAGAGAAAACCCACATATACCTACCGTAACAAGACTTAGACAATGAAAATACCAACAGACATGCTAAGGTGGTAGTGGGGGTGGGACATGTCACAAATCCCATATCCTAGTCTGTAAAAATCATGCTAACAATGACTGCCAAGAGAGGGAGAGTTAGTTCTTCTCTTGGATGAGCTCTCTAACAAATGATCCAATTCTGAGTGGTTTGCCCTCAAAAAAGGATGCATTTGCTGATGAGTAAGCAGAAGTGTAAGAGGAGTTGGAAGGAGAAAAGCAATGGGGAAAATAATATAATTATATTTATTTTAATTAAAAATATTTACATAGGCAAACATATTTTACATGTAACATAAAAATATTGTTTTTTATTAATTTCAGGCATTGATATTTCCTGTTTAGATAAGAATATGATATATATAATCCCATTTTATCTAATAAAACTGTTTTATATAATTAAGATGAAAAACATATTATTTGCATTGTCTAATTTATAAATACACACTGGTGTGCTAAATCTGTACTCAGAAAATGAATTTTCTGAATCAAGGTAATGTAAATGTAACTTAAGAAGCTTTTCCGAATTATCTACACATGAAGGATTTCATCAACTCACTTACTCCTGACTATAAGTGAAAGTTATTGTGAATGGAAATAAAATAGCAATGGATAAAGTAGTGTTTATAATAATGATTTTAGGTGTCTTTATAATCAATATATTGGTGTATTAGTGATTTCTATTAATTTTTAAAATTACCAATATTAATACATTCATGTATGATTTCTCCAAAGGCATATAATTCTACACTTAGTCTTTTGAAAAAGTTGTATTTCTTAATTCAATAAGAATAAACAGTAATATTTCTCCTTTACATGAAGGGTAGAGTTGTAACAATGAGGCCTATGTGCATTAGTTGCCCCTTAATTTTTAATTGTGCGAGTCTTCATTATAAGTGCCTACTAGGAAGAGCACCCTTGACTTCTGCAAACTTTCCTTCACCCACAGTGGGCTCATTATATTGCTTTCTTGGAAGGCTGCTGTCAGACATAGCATTTTTAACTTGTGTTGAGCCTGCTTCAAGCATTTTAATTGGTTCAAAAGTGTTGGTAGCATCTTTTACTGTATTAATTTATTGCTTCAGCTTCAGTCAACCGAAACCTTTGCCAGATGGTATTGCAGCCACTGCATACAGAACAGGAGGTTGGAGGTATTTACATGATGCAAATTCTTTCTTATCATTAAGTATTCATGAACTTTCTCTCAACGATTATATGGAGAAAGTACAGCGAGGCTTGAGAGTCATGCCTTGTGGAAATTAATAGTCTAATTTTGCAAAGTGACAGCTTTGTTGAGAATTGATGGAAAGCATGACTTTTGAGCAGATACTAATAATCATGCAGAATAAACACCCCTTCTCAAGTGTCATTTTGTTTGAATTCAATGAAACTTAAAAGTGGGTGGTAGCCATAAAAATAAATGTCCCTCTCATAACAAGGATTATGAGAGCACAATGCTTGCTTATATGATAACTTTAAAATGTGGCATAATGTTTATTCATTTTATTACAGATCTATACTACAGATGTTATATAATTGTCAGTCTGTTTCATAGCAAAATTAACCACAAATTGTTCATATAAAAACAGTAAGTTATTTTCACTAAGTTATTTAATAAAACATATTAAAATCACATACATACAGTCCCCAAATAACCTTAAAGCTACTTTCAATTTCAATCAATCAAAATACGTATCTCTCAGAATATCATGTTCAAGACTACAAACAAGCATCTGAAATGCAAATTTTATTAACAGTGCTTAAGGGAAGCAAAATGCATACTTTTGGAATGTTTTTGCTGGTGGGAATATGCGTACTATCATTACAAAGACAAAACAAAAATCTAAAACAATCTTAATAAATATTTATAAGTTGTACCCAGATGGCTGAGGTCAGAAAACTCTTGACCCAAATCTACCTCAACATTGCAAACACTTGTGACTTCATCGGTTTTCATTTTCTGGCAATCCGTGTCTTTATGATATGGTCCATTAGCTGCACAGAGGGCATCCATGTCAGAGTTTTTGCCTTAAGTCAGGACTTGAGGTAGTTACTTACAGTGTATGAATCTATAAACTTTGTAATGTCAGGAGAAAAATAAGTCAGTATCCTAACTAGTAAGAAAAGATAGTGATAAATCCCAGTGAGAAAGGAATATTATAATTAACAGTATCTTATTTTTCATTTAAAAATGAGTTGTTTCTATATAAATTTTACCTAAAAGGAGAAAAAGAGTTGCTGATGCAATCAGTTACTCATTTAAAGAGGGAGGAAGGGAAAACAATAGGTTCTCCTATACACAAGAGAAGGTGTTTTACAGAATTCATAATTGTCGCAGATCACAGTTGCAAATTAAACGTGATCTTTGACCATGGAGTTCACTTATTTTTGGACAAGCATGAATTGTTTTGAAATAAGATTCCCCAAGCACTGTTTTAATGCACAGGGAATGCAACCATTCTTAACATCACAATTTGCTCAGCAAAGGAAAATTGCATTCTAATGGCCTATGTATTCATTCTGTTTTCTTCAGCTTTAGAAATTTATCAGCAAACTTTATATATTAATATTGTTGTCTTTTGCAAAACTGCCAAATAAAATAACTTATAAAGTTTTTGAACTTCCTTATTTAATTTGAATTTTTTAGAAATTTTAAATCTTTGTGATGTGGTAGAAAATCATAGTTCTGTCCTTTGCAATGTATGTCATGGTGAGATCAGTTTTTCACTAAAAACCTGATCTCCTTACTTATATATTAATTTATTTGTTCATGTTTATGTATGGTTTTGTACAGGGGTTAGGTGTACATGCTGATATATTTGTGAAACTCAGAGGGCAATCAGCTGGGGATGCTTCTCCCTTTTCACCTTGTGACACTGGCCATATAATTTTTATTTTCAATTTATCTTACCGGATAAATGATCTTGACATCTTCTATAAACATTTTAATGTCAACTTCAATGAGGTAAGTTGTGGTGGAAATGTTCTCTCTATGCTGTAAATAAAGTAACTGTTTTGGCCTGCAGCAAACACCGTAGCAATAGGCAGGAAATCAGAGACAGACCGAGGAAGGCAAAGTTGAGTCTCTAACCAGCCACCAAAGGAGCAGCATGTAGAAATACAGGTATGGAGCCTTGGGTCATGGCCACATGGCCAGGTAGATTTATAAAATGGGTTGAATTAAAATGAAAGAACTAGCTAGCAATGTACCTGAGACATAAGCCAAAAAGTATGAAATTAATGTAAGTGTCTGATCCATTCATTTCTTTGGAGGGTAAAAGCTGTTGTGGGCAAGTTCAAACTTGTGGCCCAAACAGGCCCAGAAATCATTTAGAACAGATGGCTTCCCAATGTGAGCCAAACACCCACATAAAGCCTGAGAAAGTTTAAAAAGCATTCTATAGCACAGAAACAAAAACAAAAGTGGCTTTTAAATCATATATCTGAATTGAGACATGGTACAGAATTGATATGTTTGGGCTTGAATTTAAAAATGGCAGGTCCGCACCAGTACATCCATGAAAGACTCTGCCTAAGTGTGATTGATTTAAGGTTTCTGCTTATATAGAATAGAAAGAAAACAGAAACAAAAGCATTTTTTTCTGAAAGCAGCATTTCTTGAGTCTGTTCTGTTTGCTGGCAGTGAGCAAAGACAGCAAGGGACCTCCACCATATTGAAAAGCTGCCAAAAAGGTTGAAGTCAGCAATCAAAGTGATAGTAACATTTTAAAAGCTCTTCTGCTTAGAAAATGATTAAGGATTCTCAATAGCAGATTTAGACTCACAAAACCTCTAAGTGGGGTACAATGTATATAAAATGTATATACGCTTCAGAGAGAAGAGAAAAAGGGTAAAGAAAGCCTGTAAAAAAGAGAAATAGAAAAAAAGATATAAAAAGGTCATGTGCAGATAAACAAAGAATCTGGATTATGGTTTCTGTGTTTTCTTTTAATTTTTTAACTTCTAATGAGCTAACTGCAAAAATATAATTGATTGCAAGGCTGCTAAATTAAACAAACATATATATTATAAAGATACCTTGACTTTGAAATCTGTTTATAAGAATATGTTGCTTGGGTAAAGAGTTTCTGCTTTTATCTCCACAGAAGATGAAAAGAATCTATGGACTGTTGCCAAGCAAATATGGTTTCATTTGCCAAGGCCACCTGACAATTTTCTGATGGGAAGATCAACTTGCAGGATGCCAGTTAAGATGATACAGCCTCAGGACCCCATGAGATTGCCAATGTCCCTTAATCAGCAGGCAGTAGTAAAAGAAAGAAAGCTACGCCCAATTTCCCAAAAATATTGCTTATGAGTTTTTTTTATTATAAATGGTTAATTGTCATAGTTAATCTATTTCAATAAAAAGGAGGGGAGAATATGATATAGAAATGATTTAAAAAGATAGATGAATTTTGGCTTATAATACAAACTTAAGGTTAATTTTGTTATGTTGTATGTACTTTTCTACTCTTGTTTAAGATATGATGTTTAAGTAACTCCTTCAAAATTATTTAAGAAATACAGATTAATAGTCATAAATGACAACCAAACTTATAGTCATGTTAGTTAGGTTTTTGTAGGTATACAAAATATTTTTCAATTAGATAGGTAGTCTTCAAACACTTCAAAGACATGTAGAATATGGCATTTTAATTATTTTAAGAACATAGACTTTTCTAGACAATGAGACAGATCTGCTCCTGGCAGCACCAATGTATTTAAAGAAAATGCTGGGCACTGAAGAAACTTTATGTGAAATTTACTTTGTGACAACAGTTAGCCATTGGACAAAAAGCAGTTCTTGCATTGACTGTATGACAGTATGCTATATAAACTGGATATGCAGGCTCCATAGATAAGGCACCTTGGAATATATGTAAATACATATGACTAATGGGTATGGACAAATCCATGCCAACATTTGCACCACACCTCAATGAAAAAAGAAACTTCCAAAACTCTCAAAAAGTTTTGTATATGACACAATTGTAACATATTACCTTGATAATCCCAGGTGAACATTAATATAGTTCCTGCCCCCCACCAAATTTAACTTGCATCATTCAATGCTCAAACGTAACTAGAAACAATGAGAAGATAACTGTCACAAGCCAATTGTAACCTTGTGTTCAGAAGAAAACACAAGCAAGCACGCGCGCGCACACACACACACACACACACACACCTCCCAATTCACACTTCTATCACACATCATGCCATTTTTGAATGCTTGGTCATATCCCACTGTATAAATGACTTTATTTTGAACCAAGGTGGCAGTATTTTGTATAATATTTGTTTACTCTGACGATAACTGTTATAAATATTTTTACGATCCCAGTAAAGTAGGGGCAAATGTTTAAAAATAAAAATTCTTGCTTCATTGCTTAAGAGTACTTTTAAATATTTAATAAAATATAAAACTTTTTCTACATTGTGAACATATATTATATACTTAATACCCCTGAATATTGGGGAGAGAGTACACAGACAAATCGTAGGCAGACAGCTCAGGAAATTCTTAAACCTTGAATACAAAGATAAACAGCTGAGTCAGTCACACACAAGTTTGTTCCCAGCACAGGAAAAGCCAGGAGTGGCAACCAACACCCTTTTTCTCATAACTCCAGAGACAGAACTTCCATTTCTGTGAGTTCAAGGGTACACACCATTAATTCTAACCTGGATGCAATAGGTTTTGTGGAATGTAAGGGTTTGTAGAAACCCAAAGAGAACAGAAGCGACTGGGAGAAGCATCTGGCTGAAGCAGCCAGGAGCAAGGCTGAGGAAGTTGCAAGACAGCTGGATGAGAATTGACTGTGGTGCTTCCTTTCTCTGATATTTCAGCCTTTCCCCAATGTTTGGCTCTGAGTCTCATGTGTGATACTACACTACATATTAAATATATATTCTCATTTTTTTGAGTTTAGTGTTTCTAGCCACTAATTATAGCCATTCTTCAGGATGTATTTATTGAATTTTGAGGGTTTTTACATTTTCAGTTGGAGATCAATGACTTAATTTTTTTTTACATTAGTTATTTAATCATTTTCATTATTGAGATACTTTTGCAAGTTAATTCTTTCTTCTACATCATCTGGTGCATGGAAAGAACATTTTGCACATTTTGCATGTAAGTGTTGAAACATATTAATATTCAAAACATTGGCCAGTAGAAACCAATTATGCCTGTCTCTTGTTCTCACAGCCTTCTGAGAAGAAAAATTGTAACCACAAAAAGATCTTTGAACTCCTTCCTCCATCACTGATATTTCTGAGACTAGATCCCCTTGATGACACTGCTGAGACATAGTGTGGCAGTGTTAAATAGATCAGAAGTGGGATCAAGGTGGTCCTTTAGGGAGACGTGTGTACTCTCAAGACTGATATGTTATTGGAGGAAAGTAAATCTTATTCCGGATTCACCATGACCATCTTCCTGGCAAATCCATATTTTCCTTTTCTACAATTCTGTGTTTCTGATGCTGACCACCCTGTAGCCTCTGGACCCCCAACCACACAGATATAAGTACTATTTTTTTCTATCTTTCACACAGCAAGTTATTTGAAGGTTTGTTGATATACATACAACTCCAGCCATTTTATTATGAGCTGACCCATCATGGAAGTTCTTGCCATTTGCGGGAGGAGATCCAGAGATAGGGTGGGTGAGGCTGAAGGCAGACTGGGAAGGACTGAGAGGAAGAAAGGGAAGGTGAGCAGAGGGATACATGGAAAAAGAGAGTTTAAAAAAATAAAAAAAAGATTTATTTTGAACAGTACTCTTAGACTTATATTTTTCCATGCATCACAATCCAATATTAATCTCCATATTGACATTTCTAATATTACTTTGATAAATTTACTCTTAACTATGAAAATATATAATAGGAACCTGGACCCTGATGGGCCACTCCTCTGGTGCAGTGCAGACCACTACTACTTGACCTGAACACAGCTAGGAAAGTAGCAGCAGAAGAACAGCTGGGTTTCTTGGTCCTGGACGCTTGCCCCGAAGGTAAGAAACTCAGCTTTTGCGGGGAACACAGTCTGCACAGAGAAGGAATGGAGTAATAGCAGCAAGGAAGCAAAGGAGTTCCTAAAAGCATAGCTGAGAGGTCAGAGGTGAGAAGGTGACTTCTGCCACCTGAACCCATGCCCTAAGACAGCTCCTTAGCTTCAGCACGAAGCACAGCCCACCTAGTACACGGCTGGTTTAATAGCAGTAGGAGAACAGCCATGTCCCTGGGCACATAGCTAAGAGGGGAGAGGTGAAGATATATAATATATTTTCATTTTTTAACATTTGCAAATATTTACATCTGATTTTTATTTTTTTATATGAAAATAATATTATAGTTACTAAAATGTTTCTATGGATAGGAATCGAATGTTTGGATACTTTTATGAGATTCCCAGATGGTTGTCATTTTGATATCATGAAATTCAAAAAGTTTTACAGTGCAAGTAAAAATCTGAGAATAAATACACGGCAATGTGTTTAGAATTAGAAAGAAATTTTAAAAAATAAATTCTCCTATTTGCCTTGAATAGAAACATTATGTCAAAAAGATTGATAATATGTTGAGAAAAACTGCACTATCATTTAAACAATTATGTTAATGGGCTAATTTTAAAATAGCAAATCCCAGTAATTATTTTACATACCAGGAATGTAATATATTATGTCAATGTCACAAATAAAAAAATAATATATATTTCCAAATAACATGTTGTAATTTAAAACGAAAAAGTCTGTAGGATCAGCAGACGAGTAACTTCATTCAATGTCTCAAGATTTAAATGGTAGCACATGGATATTTCTTGTTCATCTAGTCACACTAAAAATGTTTTTTTTTTCTGTTACTATTTGTCATTTTGAATGCCTTCCTACAAATGAAGAGTTGTAATAGTCTGTGAAGCATAAGTCATTCATAGCTGAATTGTTTCTTCATCAACAAGATGCTGTAGGTATCCTTAGACTACCAGTCAGTTTGTTACATTACGTGTTAATTTCAGTTCACAGAACAGTATTTTTTGGTTACCCCACTGCCATATGCATGTTGTTATTTTTTTGTACCTAGGCATTAATGATCTGCATAATGTAATTTTGATACAATTATATTTCCTCCTACTCTGCATAGGGAAAACACAAGGAAATTAACACAGAGTCATGCAAATGCCTCAAATATATCACTAATTTTTTCTATCTGTCTTCTCTCTTTTCAACCCTTTTCTTTTCAAGCCTTTATTTTTGCCCCTGTGTTTTCTGTACTATAGAGATTGCTTATCTCAAGAAAACTAGGTTAGAAAGAAGAAGTAACATAGTGCATTGCCAAACTAAATAAGTGGCATGCATCAAGAAGGTTTACATTTTAGTATTAAAATGATTAGCAATGCTGACAGATTTCTTATCATTGAATACTGGTATTTAATTCAACTTCTTTTTTCTGATTCTAACTTTGTTGCTTAAAATGAACATATATATAAAAAAAGCAAAACACACTTCAGTTAGTTCTTTTATTATTGTACCTAATAATAATCATCATTTGCTTTGTACAACAAAACCTTTTCTAGGTCAAGGAAAATGTGTATGTTCCAAAATATATCTAAAAGTTCATTTTAATGAAGCTCTAATTAGTAGCAGAATATTTTAACAGCTTTTGACAAAAATATAAAATGTAAATGGTAATAAAACAATGTACAAAAATACATATATCTATATATTTTAGTTACCATTGATACAAACAAAGAAGGTCTCTATACACAAATATACATACACACACATACAGTCTCACATACACACTCTCATATCCACACACATATGCATTCTTGCATGTAACACACATTCACACAAATACACAAATGCACACACTCACATATACACTCACCAAACCTCACACTCTCACATGTACACACACATACACACATATGCATAGTCACACATACACACATACATATGCCATATATCCACTCAATACACACACTCACATATATTCATACACAAACACACACATACCCTTACACACAAGCATGTCACTGCACTGTAACCAGTATGTAATCACTAAAGATTATTCTTTCTAGGAGTTCAAATATTTGATTGGATCTATACTGTGTGTGTCAACTTAAGTACCCCATGCAACAATTCCATTTTTTTGTAAACTAGCTAAATATTGAATGTCATTTTAAAAACCATAATTTTGATATTAATAACTTGTTGTAATTGCTAGTGATGGGAATTTTGATTTACTTACTGTAAGGAATGTAAAAGAATTCACCTGTTTCTTAAGTTATTATTAGTGTTGCTATTTCTATTTGTCTTCACCAGTATATCAGATTAACTTATTTTTAAAATAAGGGCAGCATACTGTTGTTTTCAAAAAGAACTCTTTTTAAATGTAAGTTATATGAAGAGTACACACACACACACACACACACACACACACACACACACACACACGTGTAAAGAACATTAACTTCAAGGAACAAATGCTGAAAAAAGTTCCATGCTGCAAATATAAATAAAAAGTTTTTATCAGGTGAGTATAAAAAACACTGACTGAGAGGGGTTGGGAGGGCGAAGGGAGTTCAAACAAGGGGTTACATGGATAAAAAAAAATGAGACTTTATCCTATAAAAATAAAAGAATAATAAAACAAAAATTAGAAAGAAGTTTCAACAAATTCATTTTACATTGCATAAAACTATGTCAAAACTTTTGTTAAAATATTTTTATTCTGTATAGAAACTCTGTCATTAGAATATGTCCAATACATTTCTAAATGCGAAACTTAGCTATAAATTGTTAGCTTTTGATCTTGGAGATGGATCAAAGTTGGTCTTTGTGAAAATACCCTCCATAAATCTGAAGCCAGAGAAACAAGAAATAAAGCCAATGATATCTGTTGTCAGATGCAGCTTCTGAAGATCAAGGGCTTTTTAAAATCTAGTAATTGTGTAATAACTCTAGATATGCCAATGGTGTGATGAAGAACTTTTATCTTCTCAGGGATGGCATGTATCTCACAGAAATACACACCAACCAAAATCTGTGGGCAGAGATAATACAAAGCCAGACTAAGAACATAGCTCCTTCATAGCAATACTGCATTCCTTGAGACAAAAATATCAAGACTGCTCTGGTTACTGCAGATGCTATGAAAAACATGTTCCTCAAAACTAATGACCAGGATGATTTTTTATTGTACTGGTATATATATGATCTTCAAAATCTTGTCTTTGAGGGATGTTGTCAGAAAATATCAATTATCTTGGGTTCTATTATAAAAATAAAGTAGGTAGAGTTCTTCTCTAGTGACATATTTTACTACCCTTGATTAGTGTGGATTCCAAGGTTTGACTCAAACCCTTCCTAGACTCCAAAAGTGTGACTTCAACATGGTGCCAATTATCATCAAGGCTTGATCAATGGTCACCCCTGCTGGAGCTACATACACTTCTCATACCTTTATTATTGTCATTAGGTATATTCAAGCGAAGCTCAAAGTAGGTTTTAGGTTTCAACTATTGGATTATACTGTAAGGTAGTAGACAAGTTAAAATTTTGTTATTAATAAGACAATGTTTTTATTTTGCTGAATACTGAATAGCTAGTAGTTTTAAGACATAATCCTTGTCCCAAAAATGCATGAAATATAGATAAGACATTTTGTTTTCTTTTCAGAACTTGTTTAGATGAGGCTGTGGTTAAGGGTGCTTACTGCTCTTGCAGAGGATATGGGTGTGATTCCCAGCACACATGTGACTATTCATGAATACCCTTAACTCCACCTTCAAGGCATCCGATGATCTCTTGTGAGCTTTTGACTTCTGTGGACTTCTGTACACATGTGTCACACAGAAACACATGAAACAAGCACAAATATACATAAACAGAATAAATAAATAAACAGCTAAAACTTTAAATCAACAAAATTTGATTAAACTCAAAAAAATCACTGTCTTAGGACAGTCATTCTACCAATCAAAACAAACAAAGAAATAACATTAATCCAAATTATAACACCACCAAATGGTCCAACATTTGTAATAAACACCAAAATCTGATTTATCTATAGAAAATTTTAAAATATCATTATAAATTAACAACTACATAAATGCAAGGTGATTTCTCCTGAAAAACTATGAAAGTAGAAAGGCAATAGTAAAACTTTCAACTTTCACAAAAATAAAATAATGGAAACATGCTGATCTCTATGAGGTCTAACACAACTCATTATGACTAGCCTTCAAGGAGAGCTCTGGAGAACAGTAGGAAAACAGGAAAGCCTGTGCAGTATAGGCACGCAGAATGGCTACCTACAGAAGAGAATACACTTTCTAGGCTCCATCTTGTAACTGAAACTGAAGATAGGGTGTTACTCCAAAGACCAGCTATAAGTCGCATGTTCTATCACTGAGGGTTTCAGTCATCATAATACTTACTACCATTTCTAGCTATGCTGCTTCCCTTGTCTACATACTAGAAGTAAGCTCCTTGGAGACACTCCATTTTCCTATCTCAATGGATATAAATCCAAACTCCAGTTACTAAGATCTGATGCACTCTTGGCCCCATGACCAACACAAGAAAGTGTTCAGTTACCCATGAGAAAATATTTTCTTAGGGGTCTATCATCCCTATGCAAAATTACCAGGTAGTCTAGTCTGATGCTTTTTTCAAAGTAAAGTCATATATGTGGAAGCCCATGATTTGTACATCTGATGCTGAGTGTAAAGAATGAAGGAGCTTCTTTTGCAATACGGTAGGTGACTGCTGAGTCAAGGTTGAGAATTTGAGACATACATAATGGCTTCTATGACAAGCTCTCCCCCTCACTGGACCCACTTGCAGAAAGTAACAGTCTAGACCAAAAGATATTGAGAAGAACTTCTAAAATTGTGATAGAGATCCTGAATTTCTTCATAGCTGATGGTTTCTGGCAGGAGTGGGGGTGGGGAAGGATTGAGTTTTCTTTAAGAAAATGGTAACTAGGGGTTTGAACATGCTTTAGTGTGTTTATGGGCAGCACAAATTGGAACTGGTAGTTTTTCTGTTCTTTCTTTGGGGCAAAGGAGGCCACAAGTTTAGAAGTTTGATCTGGGAGAATGAGGAAGTAACTGTGATCAGGTTACAGTGAATGAAAATCTCAATAATCAGTAAAAATAGTGTATTGGAAAATGAAAAGATTCATGGATATATATATATATATATATATATATATATATATATATATATATATCTACAAGATTGCCTGTGGACTTCAAAGCACTCAGGGAAGACCATGTGAACATAGTGTAAGATTTTAGGACATAATGATGAGGGATGTTCCTACAGATTCCACATATAAATAGGTCTATATGACTGAGGGCACCCTAAATATATCTGTCCACATTCTGGAAATTATCTACAGAAATGTAAGTTCAAATAATTTGATAAACACAATATGTGCCAAATAAGAGGAAACAACATTGAAATGTTTATTTATGAGTTGAGTGATTTCATAAAAATTAATTGATTAATATACAGTATTATAGGTTTAATTATAGCATTTTTATTTATAACTTTGTTGACCTCTCTCATTCCCTACTCTACATCCCCTTACACTTCCACACATTTTCTTCTTTTTTATAACATGTGGTCGTTTCTCCTCACCACTTGCTCTGCTCTCTTGGCTTCCTTCAAAATTTCCTGACTCATACATATACTCCAATCTAATACATTTCAAAATCAAAATCAGACACCAGCATATAAAAGAGAATAATTAATATGCAATTTTCTTAATTTAGGTGATAATTTCCAGATCTAGCCATTTGCTTGAAAATTTCAGAATTGCATTTTTCTTTATGGTGAAATAAAATTCCCTTGGGTATATATTACATTTTCATCACCCATTACCTACAACATTGATACTTATGAGTAGTAGGAAAAATGACCAAATGCTTAAAGTACTTCAGAGGACCATCATGTTTACTTTGCTTTAGCTGTTTCTTCTGAAAAAAAGGGGTAGGAATTTTGATATTCCAATGAAGCTTTTGACAGACAGGGTTGCTATGTATGCCTTTTGTCTGGCATTCCCGTGATATCCAGTCACTCCTTAGGGGAAAGTCTGTATTATAGAATACAGGTCCCTTAATTTTTGGATGTAAATAATCCATCAGAAATTACTAAAAATGCAAACCATGCTCCTAACTCTAGCACCAAAACAAAATAAAAGAACAGGAATACGTGAGCAAAAACCTTTTTGTGCTAAGTGCCAGAGTCATTAATCTGTTCCTAATATCATCTGCTTCTACTCCCCTGCTCAGTCCAAGTAAAGTACAAATGTTCCAATCATTTGAATAATATCGGCTGCTACAGAAAAATTCCACAAGTGCATTTCCATCTGTGGGTGCATATGCCTTCAGAGCTCTTGCTTCCAAGGCACAGAAGGTTAATGTATGCTTCTAGGGATAAAATGTGTTAATTCCATTCATTTTTTTCTGAAGACAACTAGATTAACACACTGTGTAGATCTTTGCCTTCAGGCATGAATATGCTTTAAGAAAAAAAAATGTCTTAAGCTATGCATGATGCCTTTGGAAGGAAATATTCAGGGTGTTACCTAACTGCAACCTAGCTTTGAAAATTGTTTATTTTGAATGTTCTTAGATTTTTGTCCAGTTTATTTACTATACTAAAGTCTGTTTGTTCAGTCTTCAAGAGACAAAAGAAATAAATAGAAGGATTTTAAAAGTCCACTGAGTGATTTTATTCCAAACAATCCCCTTGTGTTTAAATCTCAATTGCTGATTGGTATAATAAACATGAAATTTAATTTTAGTCTCAAAGCAATCTGTTCAAAATAATGGCTGAATATAAAGCAAGTGCATGGCATTACTTTGAGATTTTATTTTTGAAAAGCCTGTTACTGTATAAGTAAATATTTATACCAAAATAACATAGCTGATTTTGTTTAATTTTTTAGAAAAACAAATTACAGAAAACACATGAAAATACTGATTGTTTATTAGTCTAAAACATTTATTGTTATCCAAGCTTCAATTCTCCTTAAATAATTCCAAATGCTGCCAACGTAGGCATATAAGTATGTGCAATTTTATACTTCAATATAATAGTACTAAAACACAATAAACATATACATGGCATAAAATGTAGACTTATAATAAAGAGGCTATAGTTTTTATATTTTAATTACTTAAGTATTTAAATTTAAATTATGAAAAATCTGAAATTATTACAATATGAATAACATGTTTTTCATAAGTATTTTGAATTTATTCAGCTATATTAATCCTGATCCATGTCCAGTGTTATATAATTTCAGAACTTCCAAAAATACAAGATGATATGTTAAAAAATGTCTTCTTCATCAATACTTAGCATATTAATAATGTGAATAATGTGAGATGTTTTCAAGCATAACTTGTTGTCAATAAATTATCTAACTGCATTTGCAAAATTAGTAGGGTAGCTCATAATTAATGAAGTAAATAACCTAGTAATATTTTCATGACAAATTTTGACTAAATAAGGTATTTTCCAAAGGCACAGGTATTAGATTACAGTGAGGTAAAATGTGTTCATGATATGACATAAATGTGTTTATTTAATACTTGAAGACAAAAGTAACATCTTCATTAAATGAACATAATAAGAGTTCTTCAGATTACATGCTACTAACAGCTATTGAAATTATTTAAATCACTGAAAAATATTTTTTCAGGAAATTAATTATATTGCATTTTTGCTTTAGAACTTTAAAATGAGTCTTTTCATTTTATTTTGTATTTATCAAGAAAAACAGTAAATTGAATTTAAAATGCTGATAATATAAAAATAACTATAAAGAAAATAAAAATCATAAGCATGATTTATCAAGGCTGATAATGCAAATAATTTGCTACACATAAAATTACTTTGTGTTCAGCTTTCCCTCTGAATTTTTTTTTTCCTATCCCTGTATATCCTTATTCAAGGTCCCTTCCCCCTCCTGCCACATCACCCTTTCTATCTCCACAATTCTCCATCAGTATCCCTTCTATACACTAAAGATAGAAGAGCTGAAAAAGAAATAAGGGAAACATTACCCTTTATAATAGCTGCAAATAGTATTAAATACCTTGAAGTAACCATAACCAAAGAAGTAACAGACATATTTGACAAAAATTTTAAATCACTGAAGAAAGAAATTGAAGAGGATATCAGAAAATGGAAAGCTCTCCCATGTTCCTGGATAGGTAGGATCAACATAGTAAAGATCCAATAAAGTTCAGTCTCCCCTCCTGACAAATCCAGTTTTGTCCCCCCTCCCTCAAGAGTGAGTCAAGTGTTCCTATAGGTGGAGTGTGATCCAAAGGGTCAGTCCAGGGTGTTTCTGATCCCAAGCTGTTCAGTGGTTGTGGTTTGCAGCTTGGGCATACTTGGCTTTTTTTCTTGTTTGTTTGTTTAGAGACCACTAAAGAGTGAGTACATGCCCTGCTTATCTTTCTGAGTTTGTGATACCTCGCTCAGGAGGATATTCTCCAAATCCATCCTTTTGCCTGCAAATTTTAGGATATCATTTTTTCTTACTGCTGAGTAGTATTCCATTGTGTAGATGTACCACAGTTTGTTAATCCATTCTTCAGTTGAGGGACATCTAGGTTGTTTCCAGGTTCTTGCTATTACAAATAATGCTGCTATGGACATAGTTGAGCTAATACCTTTGGAGTGTGACTGTGCCTCTTTAGGGTATACACCCAGAAGTGGTATTGTTGGGTCCTTGGGGATATTGATTCTCAATTTTCTGAGAAACTGCCATATTGCATTCCAAAGTGGCTGACATTTTTCTACACACTTCCATCCAGCTATGCCAACAGCATTTGTTAAATATACTATCTTTTTTCCATTAAATATTTTGGGCCTCTTTGTCAAAGATCAGGTGCTCATAGGTTTTTGGGTTAATGTCTGGTTCCTCAATTCTATTTCATTGATCTACAAGTCTGTTTTTATGACTGTACCAGGCTGTTTTTATTACTGTACCTCTATAGTATAACTTGAAGTCAGGGATGGTGATACCTCCTGAGGTTCTTTTGTTGAGTAAAATTGTTTTGGCAATCCTGGCTTTCCTGTTATTCCAAATGAAATTGAGTATTGTTCTTTGAAGTTCCAAGAAATATCGTGTTGAGATTTTGATGGGCAGTGCATTGAATCTGTAGATTGCCTTTGGTAGAACACCCTGGACTAACACATTGGATCCCACTCCCCTAAAGGAATACTCAACTCACTCTTGAGGGAGGGGGGGAGAAAATTGGATCTGTCAGGAGTGGAGACGGAACTAAGCAATTCTGGGGCTGTGTGACTATGGGACTGCCTTCAGCTTGCCCAGGGATGGGATGGGGATTTGTGGAGAAGAAAGATTGACCTGATGTGGTGGGAGGGGGTTAGGGACCTTGAATAAGGATATGCAAGGTTAGAAAGTGTGACTTCTTTGTTAATAATAATAATAATAATAATAATAATAATAATAAAGGAAAAAAGAATAAAAACCATTCATGACTTGAGCATGATACACACACACACCCTAATGAATAATTTAAAATTTTATTTCATACCAGTCATTTATTATTTTTGATTATTTGTTTTTAATAGCCATCTTAGATGAGTTGAGAAAGTTGTTCTAAATTTTGGTTCTACTTTTAATCTCAGCTGTGCAGCTAAATTGACTTTTATGATGTAGTATATCATTGACATATTTCTTTATTAGTACAATTTAATGAAACAATGAAGAAAGAAAAATATATGAGTACAAATACTTAAGTTCATTGACCAATCTGGCTTAAAGTTTACTTAGTCCCCTTGTATTTTGAAGATATAAGATTTTAATTCAAATTATGTGTTCAAAGTAGACACTATTAATTGTCTGATTAAATACTCTTAATGATTTGAATTGAGATTTCAATAGTCAACTTCATAAAAAAGAGATGAAAAAGTCTTTTGTCCTAGATCTATTCTTAGTATGTGGAAACAAGAAAGTGAATATTTTTATAATCTTGTATAGTCAGGTATATCTATCAGTTTACAGTTGTAAATGCTTTTGTTCCTATCCTTTCAAAATTTGATAATTGGTTATTGACTACCTATAAGGTCATGTGCCTAATCATTTTGATTCTTTAAAATGATTACATCCAGCTGTAAATTTATATTATTGAGCAATAAATTTGTTATTTAAAGAATGACTTCGGAAATAGTGTATGCAGAAACAATATGGCATGTCACATAGAATGACATGGTATCTCAACTGAGAAATGTCAGCATTCTGCCTGGAACAGTCAACTGTCCAACAGAAATTCATAAATTTGGATTCTGTTCATAATTCTGACACTAAGATTTAATGTCAGCACTGAGCTAAACAGTGAAGACTGAACTTGTTAATATATAATATAAAGTTATGTGTTGATCAAACATAGCATAAGAAATATGATTTTAAGAATCTATTTTATTTATGGGAATTAAATACCTTTAACTCAAGTTTCTTAAAGTTGTCCTAAATTTTCAAGCATATTTTAGTATTTATTAATGGACAAGAATATATTTCTCTTTCCTGTTTTTATACTGCCCCCACTCTAAGAAACATATAGAAACATGCACAGGCTGATTGAAGTGATCTACCCAGCATGACTTATTAGTCTCATTTGCCATCTCCTGTGACTGTCTGTATAGTTCTGTTCAAATCACTGACCATAAGGGAAGGTTAAAACTAAGGATAAGAAAAAATAAGAATGAACTATCATATTAATCTTTAATAAGAGCTTACTTACAGAGAAGTCCTACCTACAGACATGAAAAGTAATAAAGATTAGAATGTATTATGAGCTAATAATATTGACATAATTATAAGTAAATAAAAATGTTTATAAAAATACATTTCCACCTCATAAGACATATAGCATTTAATCTATACATGTGGTAATCTTTTTTAGTCATCAAATTTCTTTATTTTCTCTATGAAGAATACTATGACTTCTTGACCATTCAATAAATCTACTTTATAGATAGAAAGTTACATTTATACGAAATTATAGTATTTTTCTCTATTTAGCAATCATACCTAATCAATTTTCCAAACAGTTTTATCCTTAGGAAGATATTTAGAATTTCTTGCAAAATACAATGAACTAATTTTAAGTTCTCACAGTTATAGTGGCTCCTTTGAAAATTGGCAGTCTTTCATTTTTTTCTTTTTTCTTATATGTATATTGTTTGGTATAAATTTTAGAAGCTTTATTTATTAAGTTTTATAGAGGAATTATATGATATGTATTTGTTGTAGCTTTTTAAGTTATAGTAGAATACTGTAGAAAGTTCAAAAAAACCAAAAACAACAAAACCTTATCCTCTGAAGCTCAGATTCCACTGGAGACATCGTAGTGAAATAATTATGATTATACAAATGCTATAAAATGCATCCAGAAATCCAGTGTACCAGGGTGCCAGAAATACATTATCTTTAAGCCAAGACAGAGCACTAGGAAGAAACAATATATATAGAAAAAAATCTAAACAAGATATTGTCATTTCAGACAATAATCAAGAAACAAGGAACTCGTTATCACTGGAAAAACCTAGAGAAAAACGTGCTAGAGTCAAGTGTGAACATGATCAAACTCTTGACGAGGAACCATACTGACTATTTTTTAATGCGATAGACAAATGAGAATGTGTCTGGATGTGAACAAACTAAGAAAGAAAGTAAAAACATGACAAAAGTATCTATGGATAGAAGGCCACAGGAAATTTGTCTTTTTTTCAATACAAAATAGATATGTGAGAGTTTGGAGAAGAGAAATAGTTTTCATTGTATCATATCTTCTCTAGTTTTATTTTTCCTAGAATATTCTACAAGGAAACATGGGTTCCAGTTAGGAGTTCACACTAGTTATAATGGTCTAAGATTTAAAGAGCTTTTAAACTTTTTATACCATCTGTAGGTTATTTTCATGAATTTTATTTCTCTTCTATTTCTCATACTTTTATATACACAGTATAATTGACAGATATCCTCTGATTGTTCTGGATATAGAAGAGCTCAGACTGAGTTGGTCTTCTAAAAATATTAACATTGTAAGACAATGTAGAAATATTCAACAACCAAATACAACCTCATAAAATAACCATTAATCATGCTTATGTTGGTTTTATTTCAGAGATGCTAGGGTGGTTCAACATATGCAAATCAGTAAATTCACAAAATGAATTGAAGTGAAGTTCAAAATCAAATTAAATAATCACACAAATTAATTTAAAGTCAGAAATCACAAAAGTTCATTTCAATACATGCTGAATGACCTTCTATAAAATTCAACATCATTTTATTGTTAAAGTCACTTATGTTCTGAGGATAAAAAAGAATAATCAGACTAAAAGATATGCATGGCAAAAATATTTGTCAAAACATTGCTTATTGGAAAAGAAACAGGGAAAACATTTCTACTAAAATGATGAACAAGAATAAGTGGTCCATTCCATTATCTCCTATTCCTATGATGTTTACAGTCTTAAGTAGAACAATAGGACAATGCAAGAAAATAAGAGTAATACAAATAAAATATATTAAATATCTGTATTTGCAAATGTAACTTTACATGTAAAATTTCTAATAGATCTTAAAATTAATAAACATTTTCAGAAAGTAACTAGATACAAAACAACACATAAAAACTAGTAGGTTTACTACATACCAATGACGTGTACACTAAAAAAGAAATTATGGTAAAATCTCATTTATAATAGCAGCAAATCAACAAGGAAACTAAAATACTCTAGAATAAAAACTTTAAATAACGAAGCCAAAGAAGACACTCGTAAATGGAAAGATCTTTGATGCTCTTTGAGCAGATGAACCAATATAGTGAAAATTTCTTTCTACCAAAACAAAATTCAGTTTCAATATACATAAACATAGAAAAATTAACCTTAGAATGTATATAGAAGCACAAAAGGCCAAGAAGGACTGGCCGAGTATCTTGAATAGTAAAGGAAACACAGCATAGGGTAATCACAGTTTCTAACTTCAAACTTTTCTAAAGAAATGAAGTAAGAGAAATAGTATATTACTGGGAAAAAATAGAGTGCTAGATTAAAAGAATAGAATGGAGAAACCAAATGCAGTTCCAGCTACTTTATTTTTGTCAAAAATGAACACACACATTGGAGAAAAAGAGAAAAGACAGTAACTTTACTGCATGTTGTTTGGAAAACTGGATAACAGCATGTAAAAGAATCAAAGTAGATGTTTTCCTATCTGAACAATCTCAACTGAAAGGATCAAGGACATTGACATAATTATCAATCATACATTTCAGAGATGCAAGGGTTGTTCAACATATGCAAATCAATAAATTCACACAAGAAATTGAAATGAAATTCAAAATTAAATTAAATAATCAGTCAAATGAATTCAAAGTCAGAAAGCACAAAATTCACTTCAATAGATGTTGGAAGACTTCATATAAAATCCAACATCATTTTATTGTTAAAGTCACTTGTGGTCTGAGGATAAAAAAAGAATAATCAGACTAAAAGATATGTTCCCTTTATTTAGAATGGAAATAGGACTATATTTCAACATATAGACATATGAAAGGATACTCAGAACAGGAATTTAATAATGCAAGAATGTCAACCATAACAAATGCAATTTTCAAATAAAGAACCATACTGTAGAACTGGCAAGAATCTTTCCAGCTCTACATCTGACAGAAGATTCATGTTTAGAGTAACTCAAGTAATTCAAAAAAATAAAATAAAATGTGAAGAAAACAAACTGCTATGTTAAAAAGAATAGGTCAGAAAACTGAGTAGCAAATTCTCAAAAGGAGAAATTCAAATGAATAACAAACATTTAAAAGCATTGAATATTTTCAGGCATGAAGAAAATGCACTTTATAATTATTTTTGAGATTGCTCCTTATTTCACTCAAATTGGCTACCATTGAGGTAGAGGGCAACAAATTCTGATATGTGTGGGGGACAGGAAAATCATGCATTGTTAATGCCAGTTGAAGTTAACTACAACCACACTGGAAATCAGTTTGACAGTTTTTCAAAAGACTACCAATAAAATCATCCATATATGTCACTCCTAGGAATATACAAAAAGAATTCAACAACCTACTACAGAGACATTTGCACACTGACTCACTGTCATTGCAGCTGCATTCACAATAGCAAATAAGTGGAATCTGTATAAATTTCAATCAACTTCTGAGTCAAAAATAAATATGTGCTATGTGCACACAATGTAATTTCATGCACTTATGAATGAAAACGACAGAATCCATAGTAAAATTAATAGAATTGAAAAAAGTATATTGAATAAGCTCACCTAGGTTCAGAATATCAAATGCTGAATGTTCTCTTTGACATCTGGACCTGAGATTCAGATTTTTAAATTTTGTTTGATTGTTTTACTTCAGTTGTTTGTATACAACTGAATGTAATCAAAAAGACCCTAAAAGTGAAAAATCCTTTAGTGTGGGTGGCATAGTAGAACATGTATGTTGTGAAAGTGCATGCAGGAAAATGGAGGCATCAAGAATTAAACAGAACTGAAAGTTCAGGTTGGTGCAAGAGATTGGTTAACTAAAGCTAAGCATATATTGGAAGTCACCCAACCATTCACAAGCTGACTAAAGAAAACGTAAATGATAAAAAGTAATTATTTTGATCTTGGTTATCACTTTAGTAAAACAAAAGTTGCTATTTTTAAAGAAAAGCTTAATGTTCATAAATTTCTCGTGCTCAGGAACAGGCCTTCCTTTTCCTTATCAAAATGGCTCTTCACCAAACAGTAAACTAGTAACACCTATTCTCTAAAGCTGTTACATAGTTTGAAATGTTCTCCATTCTTATTTAAATAATGGTATGCATTCAAGTATGCACTGGTACACATATAAACACACAAACTCACACACACTCACATATACACACTGACATGTATACACACTCACACATACACAAAGAGAAAGATGTCTCCCTACTGTTTGTGCAATGATATTATAGGATCCTTTCCTTAAAGCAATTGACTTAATATTGGATACTAGATATTTTGTTATTAAATAAATATGATCTGTAAGTAATTTCAGGAGACTATTTTGACATACATATTTAGTTTAAATGCATTCTTTGTCCATACTTAATGTCTTGTAAAATTCCACGTTTTTTAAAATGAGTTTATAATAATATACAAGCGAAGTTTGCACCAGTTTTCTAAGTAGACTTTACAAGGTACGATAAGAGATGGGTTTCTAAGCTAAATAAATGGTAACACATTTGTGACTGCTAGTTTTTGGATTTGATTTGAAGAAATAAACAATCAGAAAACAAGCTATACACACAAAATAAATATAGTAGAGCAAATAGAGCATATAGTGAAATATGTTAATACTATAGTAGCCTGCAATAAATAGAATATCTTAAGGAACAGGATTTGATGACACATTTCTGCCATCCTAGAATGGGAAAGGTAGTGATTAGTGATCCCTACTGCTTGACCTTAGCCCAAGCCAACTGGATCAATTAGCTCCGGGTTCACTTAGAAATCCTATGTCAAATTATAAATTGTAGAGCAATTGATGAAGCTATCCAGTTAGATATATATGTGATCAGATACACACACACACAAATGAAAAGAAATAATGTGTGAACTAAGAATGTTATGATGCAATGTTCATAACTGAGAGGCATCATAAGATAAAAATATTAATATAATATTCATTTTTAAAGAAAGCTAAATCAAAATATCCTCCTCAAAACACACACACACACACACACACACACAGAGAGAGAGAGAGAGAGAGAGAGAGAGAGAGAGAGAGAGAGAGAGAGAGAAACACACACAAATAAAAGCTTTCTTCCATAACTGGGTTTTCTGGGAGCCCTGGAAAACATATTTACAAATGGAGATGATGCTAAAGATAAAGTTGGTCCTTTTGTAATGATAACCTGTGGAATTCATGTCCCTATTGGCTGCCCTGTTTGAGCCAGAAGGACACCTGTAGGACCCTGTGGCTAACCCACTGCTCATCTGTTTCAAGTTGGTATCTAGAGACTTGGTGCTCTTGGTGTCCTGACCAGAGAGTGGCTATACTTATCTTCTTTACCCAGTAATTACAGATTTATAAAGACCCTAGTTTATCTAAGAGTTTCTAATTAACTGTCTCCAGTAGCAATGTCAGAGCATAAAATATCATGTGTTGAATGGAGTTGAAAGAACTGGGGCTGGAGGGATGGCTTAGGAATTAGGAGCCCTGGCTGCTCTCCCAGAAAACCCACGTTCATTTTCCAGCACACACATGGCAACTCATAACTGTCTGTAACTCCTGTTACAAAGATCTAATATCTTCATACCAATGAACAGAAATAAAGTTAAATAAATTTTTTGTCTTTATCATTTGCATTAGATTGTTTTATTCTTGAATCTCTACATTTTCAAACCAGTTTTTAAATTTATCAATTACAAACTTGCATACAAATATTACTAATTTTGAACTTTGTGATACACTGAATCTGATATGAATATGACAGGGTCTATTGGATAAACTGACACCTTAACAATATCAAATCATCTATGCTACAACCATAGAAAAGCCTTGAACTTATTAATTTTAAAGTTAGGTTCTGTAAAATTTTTCACCTGATGTTCTATTTAAACCTCTGGAGAAGTTAAGTTGAAAGGCATATACTTGATTCAATTACTTCTAGGTTGCTTATATTTTTATGTATTATTTGTTGATTTTACATCATGCTCAATTATCAGTCTTCTCAGTTTCACACCTATCCTTTTGATCTCCCCATTTACAAAAAAAAAAAAAAAAAAAAAAAAAAAGCACATTCATGATGTTCATTTACTTATTGGAGCATAACTAAACTCCCTGTGGCTAGCTGCTTAAAGAGAACAAGGCTTTCCTTACCCACACCCCTGCCAGAGGCCATCAGTAAAGAAGTGAGGCACTGTGGCATTTAGCTATATTCTAGCCTTGAGCTCTTATATACAATTACATCTTTTGTTTTTAAGTCCACTAATGAATGAGTACATCCCATGCTTATCTTTCTGGGTTTGTGATACCTCACTCAGGAGGATATTCTCCAAATCCATCTATTTGTCTGTGAATTTTAGGATATCATTTAAAAAATATTATACCCAGAAAAGCTGTCCATCCCTCATAAGGACTCTCAGGAATGACTAATTTAGTTTGTTATCACAGGCATTAAATTAGTCATTATATTTGGCTTTGCTACACAGTTTTAAAAGAAAAAAAAAAGATGATTTCCAGTGATTCTATAATTTCCTGATGCTTTGACCCTTTAATCCATTTTCTTATTTTGTAGTGACCCTCAATCATAAAAATATTTTATTTCTCCTTTATAACTGAGAATTTTCTACTATTATGAATCATCAATATGAGATATGGAGGACATCTAATAAACTTCTGGGAGAGTTGCAACCCACAAGTTGAGAACCCTGCCTTAGTTCTTTTCCACAATGCATTACTTTTTTCAGGAGATGCTGTTTTTTTTTTTTCACTTTACCATTCTAATTTGATTTCTTTGTGCGATTTTTTTTCTATTTTCACATTTGGGAAATTCCTCCTTTGCTTTGTATTTAGATTTGGAAATAAATGAGCAAGCTGATTCTGAGGAGCATGACTTGCTTCCCCCAAGATCTTCTTTCTTAATTTTCTTTTATTTTTTAACATAATGTTTTATTCTTGGGAAATTTTAGATTTTGCTTCCTAATTCCACTTACGCACCCCCCAGTCTCCCCATGTGTTCCCTTCAGCCGTGAAGCACCACCCTCGTAATAAGATTAAATAAAAAACAAAACTTTCCAAGCCAAAGCAAACCAAGAAAGCAAACAAAAATAGAACAAAACAAGAAAGAATCAAATTCTGTTTCTCCTTCTTTCCTTTCTGTCCAATTCTTCTTTATTCATTGTTGTGGGATTAGCAGTGATATGTCACATACTATTTCACCCTTTTGTTTAATCAGCTTTACTAGCAAATGTTCATAGCAATTATTCCTTCCTCTTGTTCAAGGCCACAAGTACACAATCCCCTCTGGATCCTCACTGGGACTCCTCTGGGATATTACGAGGCTGCCTCCAGTCATGGAAGTTTTTTGGGTGTTGTTCCTCAGTACTAAACCCTTCACAAGCTCTAACAGACTCTAGCTAGTATAGATGTTAGGGTAATCCAACCCAAGGCACAGCTGTGGGCCTGGGGTAGCTGAGATGGCTATTTGGGCTCACTGGAGTCACCAGCCTTATGTCAGGGATGGAGCAATCTCCTCTGTACTGATGCCATCAGAGTCTATTCTCTCACTCATCTATGGTAAGGGATAGGGCCATCTCTCCCAAGAGTAAAGGTTGCCTCTCCCATGAGGGTCAGGGCCAGCTCTCTTGCTACAATGTCCAGCAAGAGGGAGGGACAGCATTCCCTGGGAAAACAAATAACATGCCTGGCTCAGGATGGACTTTTGACTTCATGCATGGTTCCTATGCCCCCTGAAATGTCCTACACCAGAGACATCAACACAGACCTTGGCTGCACAAGGACCAGAGACCTATACATGACCCTCAACCAGAAGTTTCATCCCAGATGACATCCTGACTCCAGTAGGAACTGCTGACCACTCAGATTAGGATGACTCTTGTGTGTGGTCCCCAGACATCACCTCAGGTTGTGGACTTAATCCCAGTGCTTCTCTGTAACTTCTGGTGGTAGTATGGAACATATGAACTTTGGCACAGACTTCAGCCACAGTAGAACCACTGACCCAAATATCATTCTATGCAGCAGCCAAGTCTTGATGTCATCATTGCCCTAGGTGGTAGAACATGGCATTCAGATTTGCATGACCCTAGCCACCATATGGTACTTGGACAACAGCATGGCCCCAGACCTTGGGGCAACCACATGAACTTTGATGATAATAGGAGCTCAGCATCAACAGACTTTGGCTATGGTAGGACCATGGAAACATATATGGCCTTCAGTTGTAGCTCTAGCCCAGAAGTTATGACACTGGGTTGCAGCGCAAGCCACTCATATCTACCTGGCCCAGACTTCATCATGGCCTTTGGACATCAACATGTTCTCATATGACTGGCCAAAACATGGGCATCCACACAGCACTTGGTAGCAATAACGACCACATAGGTTGACCCAGGCCCGGGCCACCATAGGGCCATAGATCCACACATGGCCCTTGCCAACAGCCTGGGCCTGGACAAGAACTAGGCTCGAGGTGGCAGCATAAGTCAGCCAGACCAGCATGGCTCTGGTGGTGACATGACCTATGGAATGCATCGAGGCTACAGGTTGTAACCTCGATCCCAGAATTTTCATGTAGCCTTTGGTGGCAATATGGGCCAGCAATGTTATCACAGAACCTAGCTTCTATAGGGTCATGGATCCAGACATGGTCCTTGGAAGCATCTCAGGTCTGGATGACACCATGGCCTCAGGTGGCAGCACAGGTCATTCATATTAGTAGGGTCCTGTGGCAGCCTCTGGACACCTACATGGCCACAGAAGAAATCCCAGATGCTGAGCTTCCTTGTGGCCTTTGACAGCAATATGGTCCAAAGACATCCACATGGGTCCTGGTTGTTGTAGGACAAAGGACCAGGTCTCTTGGCAGTAGCCCAGCTGTGTCATCACTCTGGTGGCAAGCAGATCTCCCACATCAGCCTGCTACTCATCACCTTCATTTTGAGTCCAGATAGCCTGATGGTTTCCAACATCAGCCTCCTCTTAGCACCTTCATTTCTTCCTTACTGCTTCTTTCCACACCAAATGAACCATCCTTCTTCTCTTGCTTTTCCATTTCTCCACCACATATGATATATCATAATGGGACCTACCTGCATGGTACCTAAAGGTGTTTGCTGAGTACATGGTTGTATTCTGCAGATTTATTCCTACCATTATTTTTCCTACTATTATTTATTTGTACTAATATTTTAAATATAAAACTTGTCTTAATTTCAGGAATGATATCATACAATTGTCATTCCCATGTTTTATAAACCTCCTTACTGTGTTTGAATATATATTGACCCTAAAATATTATATAAATTGTCACTTAGCTTGTGTATTTTTTTCCAAATAGTTCTCAGCTCTTATAATTAGATTCAGTGAGAATTTTTTTCAAAAGTATTTTGTAAATAAAATAAATGCACCACATTTTCTTCTAATCTATAAATAAAAATTCTTCTAGTGCAAAATATTTACAAATTGAGAGTAAATGAACACATCTATCAAAATAAATATAGAGCTCAATTTAGTAATCAACCCAGAAAATATACTTTGGAATAAATTATTTTGTTTCTATGTGGTTGACATGGTGTATGCACCACCAAGTATTTAACTTTTTATACATCACTCAACAAGATAAACAAAGTGTGGTACTAAGTACAGACTAAAAGGTTTATCTTAATACATTGGTTCAATCAATATGTGAGTTGATTTGATAAGTCATAAAGCTATCCTTCACAATCCATAGGCCAGGCAACCATGGGAGGAAGACTAGAACTTTCAGATTCAAACTATAACTACATTTCACAAATGGAATTTATTTTTCTAGGAAACCTCAGCACTATGGTCATGACTTAATTATGTAATATCTATTTAGATCATATTGCATAATACATTTTACCTGAAATCATCTGATTAGAAATGCTAATCACATTTGCAAATCATTTTTAGAGAAGCATCTAGATCAGCTTTGCACAAAATTTAGAAGCCCTTGTCAAGCTAACTGGAGTCATGAAACTCAGCACTAAAGTAGAGCAAACTTATTGCCCAGTGTAGCTACAGATTGGAGCTTTTGCATCAAGTAGAAAGCAATAATAATGGGTGTAGGGTCTCAGCAGACAAAGTGTTGAGTTGAATTATTTTTATTTTTTCTTCTTGTTCATTTAATTGTCTCAAATCAAGTGTCTTCTCTATTTTACTGGGATGCTTGGATTAAGGGCACAGATAAGTTTTTAATGGCTGATAGATGCTAATATACCCCTAAGTACTAGAAAATTAAATATAAGACAAACTTGTAAAATTTATTCTTGGAAGTACATTTCAAATTCTGTGTCACTGTCCTAGACATATATTCGAAGTTTAAAATTCCAAAGATCCTGAGTAGCTTTTCTAAAAATGTCTTCAAAGTTGCTCCCAATTTTCATTCAGTTGCTAGGTCTTTACTCTAGAGCCTAATTACTTTTTTGAGTTACAAAAACTATCCCATAATTAATCTTCCTTTTGAAAACCACTTATCATAAGTACATAATTTTTATTTAAATTTAATCATTCTTCAATTAATGACTGAATGAAACCAATACCCTTTCGTGTTTTATGAATAACCCTGTAATTTGCTGGGATTGAAATTCCCTTATTGCTTAATATATTCTGCATTTCAACTCTGTTAAGCCCGACTCATTTCTAATACTATTGGCCATATGACATAATCAATATGGAGATAATTGTAACATTATTTTAGAATGAAATAAAATTATTTTAACATAGAAAAATGCATAAACATTAACTCAAGTATAGTGAATTTTAAATTGTGAGTGTAATATATGATATGCTTTACTTGACATTTGCAAAATGATACTGCTTGCTTAAGAAATCACTATTGATTCATCTGCTATATGGTAGCATGGGTGGGAGAGAGATGCTTTCCCAATGCTCACTGCCTGTGGTGGGTTGGAGAGCTGGCTCTGAGGTCATAAGAGCTATTTCTGCCTCTCACAAGCTTCAGCACTCAAAAAAGTGGCCCCTGCATATCACCTGGAAAACACAGTAGAACTGCCTTTGTTGCTATAATTGTGGAAGAGCTTGATGCTAGGGTGTGAAAGAAAAACTGGTACTGCCTGTTGCTCATGGCTTCAAAGAGTAAACTAGCCAGGGCAATCCAGGGGAGCTCACTCTGAAGGAAGACTGAAGAGAGCTGGTAGACTAACCAATCCTGCATCTACCCAGGCCCAGACCAGTGTCATGAGTTGACTACCCAAACATCCATCCTATTCATTATCTATGGTAACACATGAAGGGTCAGTTCCTAGCAACCTAAAACTTCAGGATCTCCACAACAAAGAACAAAACCAGCATATGCAAGAGGAGTCTCAGTAAGAACTCAGCATTGACAGTGTAGCAGAACCCACAGGCCTTGAAGCAGACCAATGACTCTTTCTAATGAACACTGGCAAATAAAGATATATGGAAAAAAATGATTTACTCTGTGACTCACTGTTTTACACTACAGCTTCCATGATGAGGTCTATTCCTTTTATTTTCTGTTAAATGTTATTTTATTGGTGGGCTGGTTTGGAAGGACGAAGGGCAGATACTAAGACACTGGGGAATGAGTGGGATCCAGATACATGATGTGAAAATTACAAATATAAATAAAAAGAATGTTTAAAAAATCTTGAGACAGTTATATTTAATAGAAATCCACATTTACTAGGTTGCCATAAATTTATCAAATACTATTTTGAAATTGTCAATTGGGTTCCTTATACTTTACTGACATTGCTTGTTAGTAAACTAGATTACCTTCCAATGTGAGTGATTCTTTTTCAATCAAATGATCTGTACAGAAGGAAATTGTTCTGCATTTGTGTTAAGAGTGTAGCACTGGGTATTTAAACTTAGAAATAAACATCTTTCCTTTGTGTCACTAAATTAGCAGTAACTTTTCTCCCATACTATTTTTCTCAGGCACACACACACACACACACACACACACACACACACACACACACACACCACATTTGGTCTGTTTTCTAATGAGCCTTTATTAATGTGGAGTTTGGTAAAGAGGTTCAGAGAAAGCTTTAATGACCAGTTCATAAACTAATTTGGGGAATTAAGGAATTCAGTGCTTAATATAATAAAATTAAATGTAACTACAAATATCTTCAGTTATGGAAGGGGTATGAAGTGCCTGTGGTGCTATCTGGAGATAGAGATATTAAAGTTAGGTTTTACTATTGGATGTTCAACAATATATAAGAAACAAGCTTATGGCTGTCTTTAAATTTTAGTCTGTACTGTTACTAGTTAAATCCCTGAGAGAGGAAGCTTATGGTGACATAAGATTAATAAAACTCACAGTTTTTAAGGCTGCAAATTTACAGAGAGTAGGACTTACTTTAATGAGGGTAAGATGATAGATGATGGCGTCTATACAAGAGAAAAGTCTACATATCAAAACATAAAAGTCGAAACACTCTATAGTCCATCGTCTTTTATAAAAGCTACATTTCAAAAATTAACAAAGCACCAATAATATCATCGAAATCCCCTCCAAAGGTAGCCTCAAATGCCTTCCCACCTATGTTCCACTTTTAAAAAGTCAATACCAACTTTTAGTACTAGCATGTTTGGTTGCAATCTTCCAACCCATGTATTTTGGGGGAAACATCTCAAACATACAAACAACAACATATGTATGTAGTACTTCCTGATATAATAAATAATTAGGTCGTTTTATTGCTCCTGAATTTTCTAAACAGAGTAGAGGGAAGACTAAGTTCCAGAATTTTCATTGGAAGAACTAACTTTATCAGGAGCTCCCATGCTTGGACTTCAAGTAGCCTATCTTCAGTTGACACAGGATCTATAAGGTTGAACATTGTCCTGAATCTTATACTGCAACTGTCTTGCTAAAAGTCAAGTTGAATCTCAGCACCAAAAAGTTTCTACCATTTAATGAAAGCATTGACTTGGAAAGATAAGGATATGAACAGTAGAGAAAGAAATCTGGGAATAGTCAATGGCTAAGCTTTGAAGAATCTTCTTTGTCAGTAGAAGAATTCTTTTCATCAAGTTGGAAGTAGAATCCAAAATCGCTTTAAATGGAGTCATCTTCATTGCCTGAGAAAAATAACCTTGAGGCAGTTGTCTTCCAAGATAATACTGATTCTCAAGACATCTAACATGTTTTTTTTTAAATATTGTTTTCTTTTTAATAAAAATAGTTCCTTTTTAATACAATATATCTTGATTGCAGTTTCCTCTCCCTCTACTTCTCCAAGTTTCTTCTAATGTCTCCTCTCCTCCAGACAGAATTCTTTGCTGTTCCTAATCAGAATACAACAAGCATCTAAGAGATAACAACCAAACATAAAAATATAAAATATAATAAAATGAAGCAAAAACTATCATATCAAAGTTGGACACAGCAAACCAACGGAAAAATATGTTCCAATAGCAGGCAAAGGAGTCATAATTATGCCTATGTCCTCCCTGGACTAAAAAGTAAAGATGAAATATGTACATTAAAAAGAGGTTTGCTAAATCATAGACAACTATTGAAGAATTTGAGCCTACGCACATCTGAATCCAAAAATATTAAGTAGGAATTGTAAATCAATAGTTATCACAAAATAAATTGGTAGAAACAGAAGAATATTTGAAGTACCAAAATGATTGATAAGGGTTTCATTATGAACATATTTTGAAATAAATATACAATCAAGGAATTAGCATATGTTCAAAATACTTGATTTATTGACTGAAAGATAGACATGTAGTGAGCAAATGCAAAGTTCTTGGAATTTTTTAGTTTCACACTTAGAGAGCTATTACAGGACTCATTCAGACATTGGAATATATCAATTGAAATGTGAGTAATCTTCAATTGAAGACATAACAAGACTTACCTTCAGTGGGACTTGCTTTGGACCACCAGTTCTACAATAATAACATGGAGATTTCTCATTAATTATGAATGCTTGGACTTAGCATAGGATAGTTCCCAACTAGACCTCATAATTTAATCCATTTACATTAACCTGTGTTCTGCCGCATGGTTGATTAACACTTTTCCGTACTGTACACTCAATTTTCCTATGTCTTGCTGGCAAATTCTCTAAATTTCTTTCCCTTAGATCCTCCTTCTTCCAGATGTCCTGCCTATCATTTTCTGCCTTTTTACTAGCCATTTATCTTTTAATTTTATCAATCAGAAGGAACCTTAGGCAGATAAGGAATGACAGTGACATCTTCCCACACTTTTATCAAATATCCTGTAACACTTAGTTGTCAATATTTACAAGTAGAGCACACCTTATCTAAAATTTATCAAGACAGAATTGGAAGTCATGAGAACTCTTGTATATGTTATTGATTTATACAGGACTTTTAACTGTAATTCATCATGTATGGAATCCTATTAGAACTTTAAAGTTCTATATTTGTAGGTTTTTTATTTTGCATTTCAAATTTTCATATAAGAGTTCCTCAATGTGATTGGAAAGTGGCTTTCTAAGAAAGTAACCATACATAGAAGAATTACACAGCTTTACTTCTCTGTAAGTCAAACTTCACAATGAAATATGCAATTGTCAAATTTAGAAATATAAATATAAAACAAAGAAGTAGTTTTCAACGTGGCTTACATAAAGTATAAAATTTGAGAAACCTACTTAGTTGCTTATAGAATTTTACACATGACTCCTGATATATAGGGTGATGGTCATTACACTGGGAATATCAACATAGAAAGTATTAAGCTTTCTCTTTGTTGGAAAGTGAAAAAATCTCAATAAAAAGCAACACTATAGAAATTTTAAGAATTAATCTGAAGTTAATGTGGAATATGCAGAAGTAGTGATTCCAATATTAAGGTTACTGTTAAAGTATCATATTTGATCTACTCAGAAGATGAATAAATTTATAAGAACAGGGTGATAGTACAAACATAATCAAGTGAGGTATAAAAGGCAGTTACCCTTGCAGATGTGGCTTCATTACATACCCTTAACACCTAATATGTAGATACTGATCTGCTTTCAGAAGTTTCTCAATTCATGTTTGTAAAGACATTGTTGTCATGTACTTACCCCAGAGATGCATGTATTGAAAAGTTGATTCTTAGATGGTGGCAGTGACTAGACCATGAGTGCAAAACTCCACTATTGAGCTATTAGGAAAGAGGAACTGGAAGTTGGGTAAAAGAGGAATTAGAAAGATAAATGACACATCTCGGAGTTTCAAGCACTTTCTGCTTCTTGGCTGCCATGAGATACACCTTTGTGCAACAGGCACTTCTTCCATAATGTTCTTTTCTACCATAGGCCTAGAAAAAATGGTAATGACTCCAGAACTATCAGCCAGTATAAATCCTAAGATATATATCAAAAAATTCAAGAAACTCTTTGCCATCATATGCCAACAACAGCAGAATCTCCAAATTACTTCACAAGTAAACCCACTTGCCAGCTCAATCACAATATAAGGGAAACCTAGGCATAGCAGAAATACTAAGCAAAAAGTAGAATCTTCGTAAGACTTATAAATTTACTTCAGGTAGCTTCAATCTGAGTGAAATTTTCACAGAACCCATAATAAGGAGCCACTTAAGATGTCTTTCTCTATAGTTGAGGGATGATTTGTTCATTGAACCTCAAACCATTATTATTAGTTAATCTTATTGTCCTAATTTCTATTAGAGAATATTCACATCCTTCATTAAACTAATACCTGTGGTCAATTACATGTTACATGTCATAATGCTAACAAGTTCATAAATGAAGTAAAGCTAATTAATTATCTATGTAGTAAAACTTAGATCACATGATCTCAAATGTAGATTACACAGCATAGGCATTATGCGTAAGTCAGACTTTCACAAGAGAAAAAATAAAATTTCTCTGATTGGGAAAAATTTAAAATATGTATATATAATTTCATATGGTTTTAAAGGCATAAAAATACTAGCTATACCCTATATACTACTTTTTGAACTTCAGCCAATAATTAAGTGATGTCTTTAATGCAAAACATGACAAAAAAATTGGTGCCAAGGAAGGCCAGGAAAACAGTATATGAATATAATTTTTTAAGGGATAAAACATAACAACAGCAAAGTCATATGTAAACATTTATCAATAACAAAAGGAACATAAAAGAATTTCCAAGCATATAAGACAGTCTAGATTCAGATTCTAGGAAGCAGTTCTGTTCAGTGTTTCCAACATCATGGACTAGAATTATGATCCAAAACTTAAGGTATTAAACATGAAAGACAAATGGAGTTGTATTTACTTTTACTAGAGAGAAATGACTAGCTATGTACTCACTCCACACATGCTACCAGGAACAGACAAAAGAAAGTTACCCTCCTCTAGTTGAAGATGAATACCAGAAACTCACTCTCTCTCTCTCTCTCTCTCTCTATATATATATATATATATATATATATATATATATATATGTGTGTGTGTGTGTGTGTGTGTGTGTATATACATATATATACACATATACATACACATACATAAATATATATATACGTATATGCATACATATATATTTTGTGTTTAAAGTATTTCTTTTTCTTGGAAGAACATTGACGAATACAAATAGAGTATTTTGTATAATTGTACATGTTTTATTTAAGTAGAATCCAAGGCATTGAAAGGTTGATATTTCCCAAAAAATTCTTTCAACTTACATTTTTTTGTTTGTTAGTAGAATGACATTTGTTCTGTCTTCTAAAGGTAATTCTCAGCAGAAGAATTAAAAATGGCTTAAAAGCACCTGAAAAAGTGCTCAACATCTTTAGACATCAGAGAAATGCAAATCAAAACAACTTTGAGATACCATCTTACACCTGTCAGAATGGCTAAGATTAAAAACACAGATGACAGCCTATACTGGAGAGTATGTGGAGCAAGGGGAACACTCCTCCATTGTAAGTGCAAATGTAAGTCTGTTCAGCCACTCTGGAATGCAGTATGGTGGTTTCTCAGAAAACTGGGAATCAATCTCTCCATGGATCCAGCAATATCACTCTTAGGCATATACTCTAAAGATACACATTCACACCCCAAAAGGCTTAGCTCAGTTATGTTCTTAGCAGCATTATTTGCAATAGCAAGAACCTGGAAACAACCTAGATGCCCCTCAACTGAGGAAAGGATTAACACACTATCGTACATCTAAACAATGGAGTACTACTCAGCAGTAAGAAAAAAAAATGGTATCCTAAAATTTACGGACAAATGGATGGATATGGAGACTATCCTCCTGAGTGAGGTATCACAATCCCAGAAATAGAAGCAGGAGATGTACTCACTCATTAGTGGACTTTTAAAAAAATAAAAAGACAGAGATGTCATTGTGCACAAGAACTCAAGTCTAGAACAAACCTAAATGACACAGTGACTCACTTCTGCACTGATGGCCTCTGGCAGAGTTATGGGTGAGGAAAAATTTGCTTTTTTTAAGCATCTGTACAGGTAGTTTAATTATGCTCCAGTAAGTAAAAGAGAAGCATGACTGTGTGGTTTTGTAAATGGGGAGATCATAAAAGTGGGCATGATTCTGAGAGGTCTGATATCTGAGTTTGATAATACAGAGCATGATGTCAAAACACCAAATAATAAATATATGGGCACTTTGAGGTTCACATAATGTCAATCAGGAGAATGTGTGATTTGCTTAATACCAGATGTCCTTTTGAAAAGACCTGATCCATAAATGTGGTCAGGGCTATATAAGTTCTATTTCAGTACATGTGAATTTATTTCCTTTACACATAAAAATTAATTAACTATATTTAATTTCTATACTTATTAACCAGAATACAATGTAATAATTTATTACATGAACAAATATATTTTATTACATAAACATCTGTTAGTATTTTGAGAAAACACATGCTAAAACGTAGAAATCTTTAATACATAGGAGAAAGATTTAGAGCTTGTCAATCTTGGTGTTTGCAAGGCAATTGGAGGGTAATATATTTTGGAAAATCAAGTCAACTTTTTAAAAAGTAGCCTTTTCATAAAGTATATAGTCAAAAAGTTAAAAAATATATATCTTAAAAGAAAAAAATCTCATAAATGAAGTTTTGCATCATGCTTGCAAACAAGAAAATGGGTAATTATTTTGTAATTATTAAATACTAGGTACATAATTATACTTGAAGTACCCCAAATTTGAGAAGATTGCCATTAGCCCTCAGATTGGCTCTATCTGATGGGAAAAGTATAACAATTCAAGTACTGAATTGGATTTGCAATTTAAAATAGAAAAATTTTACAAGATATGTTTTTCAATGACTTCTAGTATGAATATAAATGATTTACTCATTTATTCATATGGAATTTTAATCCCCTAGAGGAAATCAGACCTTCAATTCAGTTACTTTTTTATTATTATGAATAAAGTTATATTTTTTATCCATGTATATACTTGTTCAAGCTCCCTTCCCCTTCCCATGCCTTCCAGTCACCCTCTCTTCTAAACATCTCTCTATCTCCTCCCTAGCAAGGGCAGGAGGTTCCAGTGTCCCAATATGGCTTAGTTCAGCATCCACTCCTGGCAGATCCACTTTCCTTACCCTAACATCAAGACTGGGTCAGGTGAACCTCTGGAGGGATTGGGATCCAAGGTGCCAGTCTAAGGTGTTTCAGATCCCAAGTGTCCGGTGTTTGTGGTTAGTAGCTTGGACATGCTTTGTTATTCGTTTTTTTTTGTTTAGAGTGCACTAATGAGGGAGTATGTCCCTTGCTTATCTTTCTGGGTTTGTGATCTTTAAAACATATAGAGAACTCAAGCAACTAGAACCCAAAACCTTGAAGAACTAAAGCAACTAGAGCCCATAACCTTGAATAACCCAATGAAAAATGTGGTTCAGAACTAAAAAGGGATTCTTCAGCAGAAGAACTACAAATGGCTGAAAGGAACTTGAAAAAGCACTTAACATCTTTAGCCATCAGAGAAATGCACATCAAAACAATGTGAGATACCACCAGACTCAGATTGGCTAAGATTTAGGACACAGATGACAGCCTATGCTGGAGAGGTTGCAGAGCAAAGGAAACAGTCCTCCATTCAGGGTGGGAGTGTAAACTTGTTCAACCACTCTGGAATGCAGTATAGTGGTTTCTCAGAAAACTGGGAATCAATCTCCCCAAGGATCCAGCAATATCACTACTGGGTGTATACCCTAAAGACACACATTTGCACTCCAAAGGCATTTGCTCAACTATGTTCATAGCAGCATTATTTGTAATAGCAAGAACTTGGAAACAACCTAGATGCCCCTCAACTGAGGAATTGAATAAAAAACTGTGGTATATCTATACAATGGAGTAAGAAAAAATGATATCCTAAAATTTGTAGGCAAATGAATGAATTTGGAGAAGTTACTACTTCTTAATTTAACCTAAAAGGACAAGTGTCCTTACTATGTAACAGTACATCATTTTATAAGTTCTAAAATGGAAATTTTATTTTTGGAAATAAAAACAAATAAAAGAGATATTTTTATATTTTGTGTTAATAAGTATATTTATTTTTTATATTTCATTGTTTCCTTTATTTATTTTGTATTTATCAAGAAAAAGAGAAAAATGAATTTAAAATGCTGATAAGTTAACAATAACTATAAAGGAGATAAAAATCATAAGCATGACTTATCAAGGGTGATAATGAAAATAAGATTGCTACACATATATTTACTTTGTGTTCAGCTTTCCCTCTGATTTTTTTTCCATCCCTGTAAATCCTTATTCAAGGTCCCTTCCCCCTCCTGCCACATCAGGTCATTTTTTCTTCTCCACAATTCCCCATCGCCTCCTTGGGAAGGGAGCAGACAGTCCTCTGGTCCCACTGACCCAATAACGCTTGGATCAGTCTCCACTCCTGGCAAATCCAGTTTTGTCTCCCCACCCTCAAGAGTGAGTCAGGTGTTCCTATAGTTGGAGTGGGGTCCGAAGGGTCAGTCCAGGGTGTTTCTGATCCCAAGCTGTTCAGTGGTTGTGGTTTGCAGCTTGGGCATGCTTGGCTTTTTTTTCTTGTTTGTTTGTATAGAGACCACTAATGAGTGAGTACATCCCCTGCATATCTTTCTGAGTTTGTGATATCTCGCTCAGGAGGACATTCTCCAAATCCATCCATTTGCCTGCGAATTTTAGGATATCATTTTTTCTCTTACTGCTGAGTAGTACTCCATTGTGTACATGTACCACAGTTTGTTAATCCATTCTTCAGTTGAGGGACATCTAGGTTGTTTCCAGGTTCTTGCTATTACAAATAATGCTGCTATGAACATAGTTGAGCTAATACCTTTGGAGTGTGAATGTGCCTCTTTAGCGTATACACCCAGAAGTGGTATTGCTGGGTCCTTGGGGAGATTGATTCTCAATTTTCTGAGAAACCACCATATTGCATTCCAAAGTGGCTGAACAAGCTTATACTCCCACCAGCAATGGAGGAGTGTTCCCCTTGCTCTGCATCCTCTCCAACATAGGCTATCATCTGTGCCTTTTATCTTAGCTAATCTAACAGGTATTAGGTGGTATCTCAAAGTTGTTTTGATTTGCATTTCTCTGATGGCTAAAGATGAAGAGCACTTTTTCAGGAGCCTTTCAGCCTTTCGTAGTTCATCTGCTGAGAATTCCCTTTTTAGATCTGTACCCCATTTTTTGATTGGGTTATTCAAGGTTTTAGGCTCTAGATTCTTAAGCTCTTTATACACCTTAGAGATCAGTCCTCTATCACTTGTAGGGTTAGTGAAAGTCTTTTCCCATTCTGTAGGCTGTCGTTTTGTCCTATTGACAGTGTCCTAGGCTTTGCAGAAGCTTTGTAGCTTCAGGAGATCCCACATATTGATTGTTGGTCTTATTGTCTGTGCCACTTGTGTTATATTTAGGAAGTGGTCGTCTGTGCCAATTCGTAGAAGTGTATTTCCCAATTCCTTTTCTATCAAATTCAAAAGGACTGGGTTTATGTTGAGGTCTTTGATCCACTTGGATTTGAGTTTTGTGCAGGGTGACAGGCTCCAATCTATTTGCATTTTTCTACACACTTCCATCCAGCTATGCCAACAAAATTTGTTAAATATACTATCTTTTTTCCATTGAATTTTTTGGGCCTCTTTGTCAAAGATCAGGTGTTAATAGATTTTTGGGTTAATGTTTGGATCCTCAATTCTATTCCATTGGTCCACAAGTCTGTTTTTATGCCAGTACAAGGGTGTTTTTACTACTGTAGCTATATAGTATAGCTTGAAGTCAGGGACGGTGATACCTCCTGAGGTTCTTTTGTTGAGTATAATTATTTTGGCAATCCTGGCTTTCCTGTTTTTCCAAATGAAATTGTGTATTGTTCTTTCAAGGTCCAAAAATATATTGTGTTGGGATTTTGACTGGCAGTGCATTGAATCTGTAGATTGCCTTTGGTAGAATTGCCATTTTTACAATGTGGATCCTACCAGTCCAGGAACATGGGAGAGCTTTCCATTTTCTGATATCCTCTTCAATTTCTTTCTTCAGTGATTTAAAATTTTTGTCAAATAGGTCTGTTACTTCTTTGGTTACAGTTACTCCAAGGTATTTAATACTATTTGCAGCTATTATGAAGGGTAATGTTTCCCTTATTTCTTTTTCAGCTCTTCTATCTTTAGTGTATAGAAGGGCTACTGATTTCTTTGAATTAATCTTGTATCCTTCTACATTGCTGAAGGTGTTTATCAGCTGTAGCAATTCCTTGGAAGAATTTTGTGGGTCAATTGTGTATACAATCATATCATCTACAAATAAAGATAACTTCACTTCTACTTTTCCAATTTATATCCCCTTAATCTCATTTTGTTCCCTTATTGCTTTAGCTAAAACTTTGAGAACTATATTGAATAGATAAGGGGAGAGAGGACATCCTTGTCTAGTTCCTGACTTTAGTGGGATTGCTTTTGTTTTTCTCCATTAAGTTTGATACTGGCTGTCGGCTTCTTGTAAATCCTCTTTATTATATTTAGGTATTCTCCCTGTATTCCTGATCTCTCCAGGGCTTTTATCATAAAGGAGTGTTGGATTTTGCCAAAGGCTTTTTCCGCATCTAAGGATATGATCATGTGGTTTTGTTCCTTTAGTTTGTTTATATGATGGATAATGTTTACAGTTTTTCGTATGTTAAACCAGCCCTGCATTTCTGGGATGAAGCCTACTTGGTCAGGGTGGATGATGTCTTTTATACATTGTTGTATATGGTTTGCCAAAATTTTGTTGAGAATTTTCACATCAATATTCATGAGGGATATTGGTCTGTAATTCTCCTTCTTTGTTGTGTCTTTGAGTGGCTTGGGTATTAGGGTGATTGTGGCCTCATAAAAGAAATTTGCGAATATTCCTTCAGTTTCTACTGTGTGAAATAGTTTGAGGAGTAACGGTAGTAATTCTTCTTTGAATGTCTGGTAGAATTTGGCACTAAAACAATCTAGGCCAGGGCTTTTATTTTGGGGGAGTTTTTTAATGACAGCTTCAATTTCCTTAAGGGTTATAGGCCTGTTTAGGTAATAAATCTGATCTTCATTTAATTTTGGAAAATGGTACCTGTCGAGAAAGCTGTCCATTTCTTCTAGGTTTTCCATTTTTGTGGAATACAGATTTTCAAAATATGATCTGATAATTCTCTGTATTTCCTGGGGGTCTGTTGTTATGTCCCCCTTTTCATTTCTGATTTTGTTGATTTGGACACTCTCTCTCTGTTTTTTGTTTAGTTTGGCTAAGGACTTATCTATCTTGTTAACTTTCTCAAAGAACCAACTCATAGATTCATTGATTCTTCGTATTATTCTGTTTGTTTCAATTGTATTGATTTCAGCTCTAAGTCTGATTATTTCCTGCCGTCTACTCCTTCTATGTGAATTCGCTTCTAATTGTTCTAAGGCTTTCAGCTGAGCTGTTAGGTCTCTAGTGTATGATTTCTCTAGGTTTTTCATATGGTCACCTAGCACTATGAATTTTCCTCTTAAGACTGCTTTTATTGTGTCCCACAAGTTTGGGTACCTTGTGGATTCATTTTCATTAAATTCTATGAAGACTTTGATTTCTTCCTTAATTTCTTCCTTAACCCAGAGATGGTTCAGCTGAGTGATGATTACTTTCCATGCATTGGTAGGCTTTCTTTGGGTTTTGATGTTGTTGAACTCTAACTTTAGGTCCTGGTGGTCTGATATGTTACAAGGGATTATTTCCTTTTTTTTTTGTATCCGCTGATATATGCTTTAAGACCAATTATGAGATCAAATTTGGAGAAAGTTCCATGAGGAGCTGGGAAATATGTATATTCCTTTGTGTTTGGGTGGAAGCTTCTGTAGATAACTATTAAATCTATTTGCATCAAAACCTCTTTTAGACTCCTTATTTCTCTGTTGAGACTCTGTCTGGTTGATCTATCCAGGGTTGAAAGTGGGGTATTGAAGTCTCCCACTATTAGGGTATAAGAATTGATGTGGGATTCGAGCTTCAGCAAATTTTCTTTTATATAAGTTGGTGTCCTTATATTAGGGGCATAAATATTTAAGATTGAAATCTCTTCTTGACCAATTTTTCCTGTGATGAATAAGTAGTGACATTCTTGGTCTCTTTTCATTGCTTTTAGCTTAAAGTCTACTTTGTTAGATATTAGGATTGCAACCCCCCCTTGTTTCTTAGGACCATTTGACTGGAAAATCTTTTCCCAACCCTTTATTCTAAGCCTGTGTCTTTCTTTGTGGTTCAGGTGTGCTTCTTGTGGGCAACAGAAGGATGGCTTCTGTTGTTGTATCCATCTTGTTAGTGTGTGATGTTTTATAGGAGATTGGAGACCATTGATATTAAGGGAAATTTGTGACCATTGATTCATATTTCCTGCCAGTTTTGGTGGGAACTTGTTTGTATTTCCTTTCTCTAGGGTATTCTTCTGTGGAATTATTGATTGTCTGTGATTTCGTGGGTGTATCTGTGGACATTATGTTGGAGTTTTCCTTGTAATACTCCCTGTAGTGCTGGATTGTTAGATAGATATTCTTTCAGTCTGACTTTGTCCTGAAACACCTTATTTCTCCATCTTTGGTGATTGATAATTTTGCAGGATATTGTATTCTAGTATGGCAGCCATGCTCTTTTAGCATCTGTATAACTTCTGACCTAGCCCTTCTAGCTTTCATTGTTTCCATTGAATAGTCAGGCACTATTCTGATGGGTCTGTCCTTATATGTATGTTGGCACTTTTCTTTAGCAGCTCTTAAAATTTTTTCTTTGTTCTTTATGTTTTGTGGCTTGATTATAATGTGGCACGCTGGCTTTTTTTGGGGGGTCATATCTACTTGGTGTTCTGTAAGCTTCTTGTATCTTTATAGGCATTTCCTTCTTCAGGTTAGAGAAGTTTTCTTCTATGATTTTACTGAAAACATTATCTGTGCATTTCAGCTGGTATTCTTCTCCTTCTTCTATTCCTATTATTCTCAAGTTAGGTCTTTTCATGGTGTCCCATATTTCCTGAACATTTTGAGTTATGAATTTTTTAATTTTACTATTTTCTTTGACTGGTATATCTATTTGAGCTACTGAGTCTTCCACTTCAGAGATTCTGTCTTCCATCTCTTGAACTCTGTTCGTTATGCTTGTATCTGTGGTTCCAGCTTTTTTCTTCAGATTTTCAATTTCTATCTTTGCCTCATTTTGTGGCTTTTTATTGCTTCTATTTCAACTTTTAGTTCCTGGCATGTTTCTTTCATAGATTTGTTCATTTCTTCCAATTTTTTTTGAATTTTCTTATATTTCTTTAAGGCTATTTTTCATAACTTCTTTGAGAGCTTCGATGATCATCAAAAAGGAATTTTTGGTGTTGCTTCCTTCTGTTTCCTCTTCATTGCTCAGATCAGGTCTTGTATTTGTAAGATTGCCACTTTTTTTGGGAGTTACCTTGTTGTTCTTTGTATTATTATGTAAGCTTTCGCACTGATGTTTGCCCATGTCTTCAGTGGTTCACAATTAGGTGGCTCCTGGTCAGTTGTGGCACTCAGGCTTGTGTGCCTCCTGTCACCTCTCTGGTCAGTGTCTGAGTCTGTCTGTCAGGTTCCCTAGTCGTTATCTGTTCGCTCAATTGGAGGTGAAGGTGGGTAGCCGTGCAAATTCCCTCAGCAGCAGCTGTGGGTATGGTGACAGGCAGACTTTATCTGTGCCTGTTACAGAGTTAGCTGAGACTCACTTTGCAGACAGCACTCGGTCCTGGAAGCAGTACTGGAACCTATATTTATTTTATTTTATTACTAGCTTTTCCAATAGCTACTCTTGTTTCTGGGTAAAGTCTCCATCCTGCAAGATGATGACTTTAATCTCATCAGTTTTTGCTAGAAAAATTGATCTTCATAAGTACAAATTCAGTTTATGAGATACATAGCACATATTAATGTATCAAAACAGTAATTAAGCAGTTAAAATTGGTCAATCATTCTCACTTTAAAATGAAGAGCATTGACTTTTAAACTCCAAAAATAATTTTTTTTCTTAGAATTCACAAGGCACATTACAAAATCTAATATAGATATTTTCTTTTAACTTTTATGAATTAAATTGATTGTTATTTTTAAAATTATTTGTTTTAGAAATTTATGCATAAGTGATGTATTGATATAATTTCTACCCATTTCCTGCCTTCTAGTTAGATTTTGCATCTATATTTCTTCTTAAATTCATAACTCCTCCTGGAACAATTTTTACTGTCAAGTCCATTTAATATTGTTTCTATGGATAGGTATTTAGAATTAGTCACTTGAGATTAAATAATACTTCCAGGGGCTATTCCCTAGAGGAAACTTATTTTTAATAGCCATTTTTTTTTGCCTTAACAGTTCCTCTTAGGTTATGGTTTTATGAGGTTTCTCTTAACCATGTTCACCTGTATTTTTGATTACCATTATTTAAATGAATCATTCTCCCATTTATTATTTTCCAGCCTTTTAAAAAAGTTATTCATAATAATAATAAGAAAAAGAAAAAAAGAATCTATCTTTCCCAGAAAAAAAAATTATTCATTTGTTTTGCATTCTGACAACAGTTTCTTCTCCCATTTGTTTCCCCCAAATGTCCTCTGTATCTACCCAATCCACTCCTCTATTTCTCTTCAGGAAGTGTTAGCCCTCCCATGGATATCAACAAAACATGGCATGCTAATTTACCTTAGGACTCAGTACCTCCTCCCATAAATATGGTATATTGCCTTTTAATTTGGATAATTTTAATTATTGAAAAGTGGTGAAAAGAAGAAAGAATGACTGGGATGGGTGGGAGGGGGAAGGGAGTTTGAACAAGGGGATACGTGGATAAAAAAATATGACTTTGTTCATTATAAAAATGTGAGAAAGTTAAAAATACTGTGCTTCAAATACTATATGCCAATAATTTAAGCAGTAAAATGAAAAAATGATAGCACATATCTACAAAGTTATTATCATACCAACAATATCATATTGTATTTAACATTGCCCAGACACACCAGAAGGTAAAACAAGTAAGCTATTAAATTATTTTTCAAACAAACACTGAAATACTTCTGTTTTTCATACACTGTTTTATTAATTAAAGTGTGTTTATAAATTTCTCTTGAATGTGTGCCACATGGAAAAAGGCTTGGAGATTCGCTAGAGCTGGGGTGACAGTGTGGTCCCTCTCAGATACATGTAGAGAAACTGAAGACCGTGAGCCAGTTTTACAGTCTTATCTGCAGATAAATTTAATAATTATTTAATTTTCAATATTTTATTGTTGCTAACTCCTCTACTAACAAGGATCTCACAAACCCTTGCTTTGGTTGCCCACACTGAGAAGACAATAAATTCTTGGCAAATAGATTTCCCTTTACTTTGTTGGGATTCCTTTAATACATTGAGATAAATCCACTGTCTTCAAAATATTGTACTAGTATATTAATACCAGAAACATATTCTTGCCCAGAAGTTATCTATAGTCATGAAAGACATGAACGATAACATAATACAGGAAACTGGTAAAGAATCTACTGTGACCAAATACATGAGGTAAACTTTAAAATGGAACAAAAGAAGACATTATGAGTCAAGTGGAAAATAAAAGTTAGGTAAGTAAATGTACAGCTATTGGAAAATAATACATGTGGAGAAATTGAAGACATGGTTTTGAATGGATATATCTATATGTAGATACATCTGCCAAAGCATATGACAATCTGTATGCATATGTTCTTGATCACAATGAAAGAAGCCTTGACTTTAAATCTTTAGAATTTTTTCTTTTTATTCCTTAAACAAAATGAAAATTAAAATATTATTTATTTTGTAAAGTCTTACAGGTGAAAAAATTTATATAAGGACTAACGTGCAGAATGAAGAATTACTTAGTACCAATTTTCATTGGTAATTCACTAGAAAAATTAGGGAAGTGCACTGATTATTAATAGGAATGTCTTCTCTAGACATAAGCATGAAAATTAAAGATATTAGATTTCAGTTTCCACATCAGCCTAGGAAAAATAGTAAAGAATGTATATTGATGAATATTACATAGGAGAAGCAAGAAAGAGAGAAAATAATAATGAAGAATTGGTGCAAAATATATTGCTAAGTTTAAATTTAAAATTTGGTATTAAAATATAGAGTAAGGTAAATTTTCTAAGGCTAATGTTTTTATATATAAATACTCAATATCATTTGGCTGAGGTTGATTGGCATTTTGCTTAGAGAAATTTTATTGTAGGTAAAAGACTGGTTTATAGTCATAGTATATGAACTATAGACTAAATACCCCACGAATTTCATATTTTAAACATCTAATGAGAATTTTATTCAACAATAATTTAAACATAAAAGCTCTCTATTTTATAACAAATATTGTCATCTTACAATTTAATAAAAATCAATAATTGCTTTATCATTTTCTCAAATTTTATATACATAAACATGCCAATAATGAAGTAGAAAATGTACATTGTATCTTTGGTAGAACCTCCCAGCAGGCTGTAATGAACAAATCAACAAAAGATTTTCACAAACTTTATGCAAGAATTAGATTTCTTAAAGATTGTATGAAAATCTGATTGTAAACTTTCATGAAGTTGAAAGAGTAATTTAAATGAGAAAGGAATTTTAGCATATATCATTTCCTCAGATACTTTATTTTTTTTCTTAGACAGCCTTAGGTAATTTTTCATTTGGATTTTACTTTAGTTTTACTAGTAATCTTCAGGTAGATATTTTATTAATGGGTAAAAGTTCTTTGAGTGTCTACACAGTTTTCATTTGATTATTTTGTTTTTGCTGTAACAATTGTGGTAGTCAACATAACTTATAATATATGCTTACTATATATTAATAACTATGATTTATTTTAAAACCTGTAAAAATACTTCAAAGTTAGTAATTATATAATTGACTATAGTAAAAGCTTTCTGGCTTCCTTGGGGTATTTTTTTCTACCTTTAACATGTACTCCTCATAAAATATATGCTTTACCTGAGCTCTAACTACAAGTAATTCAACTAATTACAGTCTTAAATCTTAAACAAAGAAATTTGTTTTCTATCTTGTTTGTCTATATAATTCTTCCAAACAGTTATGAAGGTAACTAACCTCCTTAATTTTTTACAAAGATCATAGTATATTCTATATGTCCTGCAACAGAAAAGGTAGAAGACAAAAAAAAAAAGAAAAAACAAGTAAAGAAACTAAGTTTAAAAAAATGATAAGGTATTGTGTTAATGTTAATGTAACTTTCTTAAATAAATTATGTTTGATTACAATTCATTTTTATGTAGCTTGTACTAGACCATGTGTTGCAATTGAGAGATAAGAAAACAATATAATTATATATGCCTCATGGCTATGTGTGTGTGTTAACTACCAGAGAAGACTTATTATTTATGCATTTAAGCCAATAGAAAATCTTTATTAGCCAGCTAGCAAATATACTGGGTGTTTGGAATTCCAGTGGAGGTCAAAGCCTTTCTCACTATGAGATTTTAAGCATAAAACCACATTGTTGATTGACATGCTCTGTTGTCAGAAACAATCAGATGCAGAATAGCAGATGACAAAAGGCAATGTTAGCACATATAGAGACTTTCTCAGAACTATGGATTTTGATGGATTAGCTCTTTGTTTTCCTTTTGGCAAGTTGTAATGCCTACATGCTGTGATCCAGGGACAGAACAGTACTTCCATCATGCCATTAGCTGTGTTAGTTTCTCCTGGTAAGACACACACACACACACACACACACACAGAGAGAGAGAGAGAGAGAGAGAGAGAGAGAGAGAGAGAGAGAGAGAGAGAAAGAGAGAGAGACAGAGAGACAGAGAGACAGAGAGACAGAGAGAATTCTAAACTACATACAAAGTCACTCCAAAGCACTAGCACTCATTATATCTTCTATGATTGAAGAAAAGAATGACATGAAGGTGCTGTTATCACGAACCTCACCTTCGCATTGTAGCACAAAAAGAGGAAAGGGGGTGCTTACTTTTTAGAAAACAAGTTCTTCTCAAACCATCTGCCATGTAATCAGATTCTATGGTCATCACAGAAAACCTCAGTCAAATCAAAGTACAGATGGTCGTTTATTATAAAACAACACAGGAGGCTTAGAATAGATGATGCATTTGGTCATTTTTGCACATAAAGTCTCTGATTAAGTATGAAAAATGTGAACATTTGTTTATCTTGGAAAAATTGCTATCACTTGTCAGGCATGACACATTAGTTATTTCTAAGCTGCTATCCACATAATTAAGAAAAACAACCATCTGTAAAGTCAGAAGTTTATTCTTTTCTGATCCACATGTAAATATGATGTCTGAAAACTGATTTACTTAAAAGACAATTATCAGAAACAACATAAGACAGATGAAAGACCCTGATGTACACCTTGTTATATGCATTTCTTTTTTATTCTTCCATTAATATGAGACTATCCACCAAATATGGATAAAATAAAAAAATAAAGAAAAAGTTAAAAATTTGTGGTGGCCATAGTGCTTCTGTGGATATTACCTGTGACCTACTGTGCTTTCTTCATCAGTAGCAAAGCCTAACCTGGCTTGGAGAGCTTTAGATTTTATGTTTTATGTTTCATGTATTTTAGAGAAAAGAGAAGTTTTATTACTGTATGTTTTTTTTTTTGTTTTTGTTTTTAGCTATCCCACATGTTTTGCTTTTTTATATAAAGGTTAATATTGATTTTCAAAAAACAACAAGAAAAAACTTAACACACACACACAAACAAACTTTCTAGAGTGTTAGTTAATTTTTCATACACACAAAATGACTGATATAACAATGTTCAAAATATTGTATAAGAAATTTTGTGAATGATAATGGCCAAGATATGCTATAGATATGTATGAATTTGCAAGATTTTTAAAATGCTTTTCAGTGTTTAGAGAAGTTTGCAGGGAGAAATGATGTGAAATCTTGATAAAATTCGAGAGAGTGAGGAGTAGATATGGTCAAGCTATATTTTGTACAAGTATAAAATTTTCAGAGAAAAAAATTAAAAATTTACAAATTAAACATACAATAAATTTAAAATTATCACTTTAGTATTAACTTCACTAAATAATATTTTTATTGATTGATATGGTTAAAAATGCTTCAGCCTCTAGGTTGCTATACTAGCACTTCAAGCCAGTATTTGACATAAAGTGTTAAACTAGACACTAGGAAAAAATAAAGGGTGATAGAAAAACATATAAAAAAACAGATATGGAAAGTTAATTCAAACTCCGAATTAGAAACATATAATTAGATGCAAAAAAGTAGATGTAAATACTGATCTATGTATTTATGTATGCAAGTTTCAAGCTACCTATTTCTATCTGTCTATCTATCTACCTACCTACCTATCTATCTTCTATCTATAATTTACATCTATCATCTATACATTTTGGTCATCTGTGCATAATCTATCTACCTATAATCTATCAATAATCAATAAATCTATTAATCATCTATCTATCATTTATCTACTTATCTATGTTTATCATCTAGTAATTAATCCTTTCTTTAATCAGAAAATGATATATGAGGTTTGATCGGCTTTACACCATCTATGGTCAGAAAGTGAAATCATATAGAGCTGATTTGCAGTACAAATTTTGGTTCAAATGCCTACTAAACAAAATATAGAGTATTAAAATTTCAACTCAAAAAAATAAAAAAGAAACCTGCTGTATTAAACAAATGAGATGTTTGTATTTAATCTGAGTTCAGGATGGATAGTTCATTATTCGGTTTTAAGAAGTCAGGCATAGGAATTTGGCTTTCCACAGTCTATTTTTCTCTTCAGTTAATTGTACAGTGTTTCAAACACTGTAACAAGCAAAATGCCTTCCTGGACTACATGATTACACTCTAAATGAGACCTACAAACTAAAAGAAACCTAAAAAAAAATTTCAAAAGGCTTTTGGTCAAATTATTTGCTAGAAAATTAACAGATAAATTTAATCATCACACATGTTTGACTCAGGATTAAAAACACTAAAAGATTAAGCCTTCAAAGCAATCTAATTGAAGCACAAATAGTATGCATACTTATGCATTATAAAATTGTGTATCCCTGGTCTGAAAATATGCTTTGTACTGATATTTAACTATATATTTAGTATTTATCTCATTAGGAAATACATATATAAGATATATGTGATGACAAATAATATAAAAAAGAATTATATTATTATATAATATATAATTTAAATTTATTTTACATAGCTACAATAATCACTCATATAATTATATAAAATATATATTATATATAGTGCTTATTCATATTGCGTTTCTGTTAGTCAGTATTATTTAAGTAAATCAATGTTTTTGGTTTATAAAATTCAAAGTATAATTGTAAGCATACCAATGTATTTATATAATTACAAAAGTTTAGAAGACCTGGAAAAGTCTGTCAGGGTCACAGTTTAGCTAATACAAACTTGATTTAAGTTGTCAGACCCACCAAATTTTAGGGAAAGTCTTGCAGCAAATTTTAGGGGAAGTCTTGGTGCAAGCTTTTGAAACCCAGTAACACCTTTACTCAGAATGTCTGAAACTACAGATGCATGTCACTGTTTTGGTGGCTAGATCTATGGCAGAGTCAAGATATTGGCATAAGTAAACAACAGCCTTTTTAATCCCTTTGAACAGAACCTAGATGCTGTAGGGGATCCACCACTGAAGACTTCCCAGACATTTGAGTCAATAGAAAGTTTTTAGTAGCCAGGTTGAAATTTCACTTGGGAATTCCAGTGAAGCTATGAGCATTTCTAAGGATGAGCTCTTAAGCACAAAAGTCATATCCTGGGTTAACATACTTCAGTTAGCAAGAACAGTTTGCCAGAAGTAGAACAATAGAAGCAAAAAAGCAAGGTTAATGCATTTTATGACATTCCCAGAACTACAGACTTTGATGGATTAAGTCTTTGTTTTCATTGTGAAAAGTAGTGCTATCTACATACTGAGTTCTATTGTCTGAATGGTGCTTCCATTATGCAGTTAGTAGTTGTAAGTTCAGGGTTAAGGTTAGGGTTAGGGTTAGTTGTAAGGTGCTTGTTATTTAGGCAGCTATTTTTAAGCAGAGCATCTTGAAGTCTTTACCTTTGTACTCATCATTTTTATAAATAAAACCTTTCAAAATAGGTTTTTTAAAAAAATCTCTATACCCTGAAGCATTTCAAAAAGGAACCTTTTTTAAGTCTTGTCAAGAGAACCCTGTATTTCTGAGTACACTATTCTCTTTCAACTATTACAGCTTTGGTTTATACAATTACTCTGTCTAAAATTTTTACAGTGTCAATATTCATTTGTTACACATCTTACATTTTTCTTTTACTTCCTTAAATTTGCCCTGTAAATGTGACTAAACACAGTAAGACATAACAACAACACAGTATGAATATCAGATTTGCACGGAAATTTCCCTAGCATTTATTTTTGTCCATGACTGAATTCAGCTACACTCAAATTTTCAGCACACTTAAAGCATGTATTTATGTTGTTTTCAGAATATAAAAGGGATGTTCACCAGACGATCTACACAGTTCTGACAGAGTATACATGTCTCTCTGAAGCCATATGGGCAATACTTTCACCTGTAATTTTTTATTGAGCATTTTGCTGCTCCATTGTCACAAGAATAGAAACATTTTTTGATCATGTAACATTTTTGTTTATTAGACTAACCGATTTGACATATAATTACTATTTGTCATCTTATCCATGTTGTTACAAAGAGGTTATTTCCATTCTTCTTCAAGAACAATAGTATTCTAGCATATGCTTGTCTCTCAGTGATTTGAAAATGTGTACATTTATTTCATTTTAAAATATTTATTTCATGTGTATGTGTAGCGGGAAATAATGGATAGTACAGGTATGGGAGGGGCATGGTCTGCTGAGACGAGACTGAAGTGGAGCAGAGGTGAGATGGAAGCAGAGCCCTGAGAGAGAGGCGGGTCTTCTGGTCCCTTGGCGCGGTGACACAGCTGGTCCGTACGGATCGGTACGGCGGCGGCTGGGCTCGTTGCTAAAACTTCCTTTTGTAAGGAATTCTAACAAAATAAACCTTAATTAATACATACCTCTTGGTGGTGGGTTTTTACCGCGATAATTGGCGCCCAACGTGGGGCTAATTCCCCAGACCTACCGGGTTCGTGCGTGCGGACAGAGCTAGTCTGACTCCCGCCGGATTCCGCGCCCGTGCACGCTGCACGCTTTGGCCCCCATCTGCATGCACAAGTGTTCGGTACAGCAGCCAGGAGGGAATCTGCGTGCAGAAGAGCTCCTGAGACCCAGTTCTGAGGGTGCACGCCTGGTAGGATTTGTGGAGGCATTTGGCAGAGAACCTCTGGGCTGAATCACCACCCCGTTTCAAGCACCATTGCTGCTGCACTACGACATCTGCTGACCGTAAGTCCTCATTACATCTGAGTAAGGCAATTTTTTTTTTCTTTCTTCTAAAATGTCTGATCAGATATATGTTCACAATTTTACTCACTTTTTCACAATGGTGATAGAGGATTATTTCCAGGATTATGCATTTGGAGGTTATCTCCACCCAGGAGTCCTTTTGATTTTCTGTGTGATAATATATTTCTTACCTACGTATTTTAAGGGATTTCAGCATAGAGAGTATGAAGCTAAGCTGTCTGACATGGATGAACGTATTAAGACGTTCCAGAAACTCATTGTTTCCATGGAAGAGAGGTCTACTTTGATCACAGAGGAATTTAGAGCTCACATTGATGAGAATTTTAGAAAATTGGATGCGAAATTTAAAACAATGGATGAAAATTTTAGGATAATGGATGGAAACTCTAGGAAATTTGAACAGAAAACAGTGGAAAGGGTAGATGTGGAATCTGGGAGAATGTTCCATTCTATGAAATTATTGGAGAGATCATTTATAGAAGACTTTAAAACACTGGAAAAGACCATTACCACTAGGTTGCAAGATTATGAGGCTCATTTGGAGAATTTAGGAAAGGATTTTGAGGTGACACCTGCTCAAGATAACCTAGAGCCCCCTCTTAAACGGTGCTATTGCAGGGAAGGTTCTTTACCTAGAGTGGTTACCATGAGGGGACTACCCCCCGTCCCTCCAGCTCTGTTCCCAGTTGTGGCAGAGGCCAAAAAACCACAACCACGTGGAAGGGCTTCTGACAATGTGGCATACAATTATGAACCTATACCCATGAAGGATTTAAAGACAATAAAG